>APFE031627503.1:0-90051 GCA_000404065.3 Pinus taeda | reverse complement strand
TTATGACCCCTTAGACTCCTATATATAGAAAGGAGGTCTTTTCATTTGTATCATCCAAGAATTGTTCATTTATGTAATGTAAAGGAGGTTGCCCCCTTGAAGAGGCTGAATTCTAAGGCATTGATCTATCTTTTATATCTTTTCTTGAGCTGGTTTCATAACACCGAGGCTCATCATACTCAATCCGATCTCTAAAGGCCAATGGAAAACCACTGAAAAATCACTAAACTTTAGCATTATCATCTTTAAGATACATTACATACGTCAATAGATCTAGGAACTTAGTTGTGTACTCTTCATCTATAATTGATCCCATCTTTAGTTCATATAATTATTTTTCCTTACCGTCGTAGTACCTTGTTAGGTCCCTATACTACTAGTGTAACCCCTTATTGTTATTAGTACAACCTCCTTATTATATTGTTGTGCCCATGCACTCCCCATATTGTTATTATTGTGACTCATAGAAGCCCACTATTGTTATTATTGTGCCCTTACATTATTATTGTTATGTTGGCTTTGATTATATTATGACCCCTTAGACTCCTATATATATAAAGGAGGTCTTTTCATTTGTATCATTGAATACTTGTTCATTTGTGTAATGTAAAGTAGATTGCCCCCTCCAATAGGCCTATTTTGAAGGTGTTTATCTATCTTTTCTATCCTTTTGTGAGTTGGTTTCATAACATACCTTTTTGACAAGTATTTCTTCCTGAAAATCCTCTTGAACTCATGCCAACTCAAGTCCTCTATCCTAATGTCTTTGACCCACTTCACATCTTCCCACCATATATCTCCTTTACCTCTGAGGCTAAATATAGCTACTAAGGCCTTCATATTATCTATGTAATTAGTCAACTCAAAGAACTTATTCATTTCAAGTATCCAAGCCTCTGCATCTTCCATCTTCTTTGAATATCCATCAAAGGTAGGTGGTTTTTCTTTCTTAAATTCATATGGAAAGTATCCCCTATCACTCCTCTTGTAAGGATGATAATGAGGATGATCATAATGATTATAAGGACTACAAATAGAGTAGTAACTGTGTCCATCACCTCTCCTATCTAGAGTATCCAACAACCTACCATCTCTAACTGTGTCATCTCTATCCAACTTATGATCACCATGAGACCCACTACCATATTCCCCATTAGTTTTGTTCTCCTCCCCATGGCTGATCCGAAGTGGCCATGATCACTGCAATTTCTAACAAACTTTGAAGGAGTATTTCATTAACCTCTACTTGTTTCTCTTGTGCCTGCATGATTTTGTCATTTTCTGCCTTAAAACTCCTTATTTCTTCCTTCAAGCTTCTCAATATGTCTTCTAAATCAGAAGAGTACCCAACACCACACTACTCTTCTGATTCATTTGGAGGAGCTTTGTAGTCTACCATCTTGCTAGTAATTTTGATATATTTCCTACAAGGCATACTATGTTAGCTAAACCAAATCACGATAAACCAACATACCTTAGCATAATTTGGGGACGATATCTCATCTTCAAGATCAAACAAATCAGCATAATACATGTACAAACATAATCATAACATTATATAGACATATAACAAATAGGTGTACCAACACATAAACACCATTCTAGTTAGATTCCCATCATCAATGAATGACAATATCAACCACACAGCATGACCTCATGCATGAAAACAACAACCATACCAATGTAAACTGACAATACAAAAGAATAAACAACATGTAACCAATCATATGCTAATGATGGCACATTGCACGACAACACCCTCTCTTTCAAATGGAAACTTCACTACAATCATGACTATTACCATACATATGAAACAATAATATAGACCAAAATGATGAGTAACACATGTGAAACCAACATGAATGCATGACCAACGTACAATACCCATCTAGTCCAAGGGGCAAACCATGTTTAAATACAAGTATGTGGTATAAGATATCACCCAAAAATAAAGGAAACCAGAAACCCCTCAAAGAGAGCAAAACCCACTCTAATACCACTCTATATCACCCTCATCCCACATACATCGAAGTAACTGGCCAACTCGGGTAAATATGTGATGAGAGACCACTATAATGGGATTCAACCTCCTAGGTGACCTTAAGAAAGTGGAATCGATAGAAACCCACAATGCTGATCTTTTATACCTGCTACAGGACTCCCGGAAGCTTTCCTAGTCATCCCCATGAATAGTCCCTAGGTCCCACTGAGCTTTGAGACCATTAAACTCCAGTCACTCCCATAGCAAGTCATGGGTTCGTCTAGGGACATTTATCCTCTGTCATGTGCCTGTGAATCGGGGATTTGTGCCACGATTTTAGGCCCATGGCCCAAGTCACTGTTGATAACTCAATGACAGGATCATAAATGAAACTTCACAGTGGAACAATGATACATTTGCAAAAACATCAACAAGGACCGAATTTGACCCCTACTAGCCATGATAGGAATTTCGTCAAACATGTCACAAATATGTAATTTATAGGTCTAAACAATAGATCTAATAATTTATAACAAGAATTGTTCCCTTATATTATTAGCTGCATTATCATCTATTAGGTCATAAATACATTTTTCATTCATTTATAAATGAAAACATGAGGAGAGACATACATCATCATTGTCATAATACATGCTTATAACTAGCATAATAAAAAAAGAAATATCAAGTATATATCAGCCATATAATCCAAATATAAACCAGTACATTCACACATAAGATACCAAGTAAAGGACCTCTTATTAATGAATGAAAATGCTAACCTGGTATGGGACTACCACATTCCACCTGACCATAGATTGGCTAAGCCAAATATCTCTTTAGCCAATAACCTCGGTGCCATATTCCAAGCATGAATGTGGGAATCGAACCAAAATAACCAACCAGGGGTTCCCGAGGCCAAACCACCTCACCCTCAAAACAATAAATAATTGGCTTTACCATGATCTCCACCATATCACTAGGCTAAAGAAAACATGGATTCAACTAGATTTATCCACCTACACTGTGAATAATTTTCCTCTCTCGTAGTGTCTAGGCTTGAATGTAATCCACACTAGATTAGTAGGCTCTAACCGAGACTCCATTCTCCAGGCTTTACCGAATATCCCATCCTAGGATTACTAGTCCTGACGGAGAGAACCCAACTCTAGGCTTTCTCGTATATCCCACCATTCACGGGTCAACGATTCCTAGGCCCACCGAGGCAACAAAAAACATGGCTTTATGGAAACCCACAGTCCAATTGAAGGGTTACTAGACCATGTGTTCTTTTATTCATAAATCCACCTCACTTAGCTTTGAATCCATCCGATAATCTAGCTCAACCAAAACATGAGAACCCCATCAAACCATGGCTATCCAAAAATGGAATGCTAGCCTAGAAAACACTGTCACACCTAGAAAAACCCATGCCAATGGCAGAAAGAGAACCAAGAACACACATGAAACACCATGCATGCCAAATGTAGCAAGGAAACCACACATGAAAATCAATACCTGCAAAGAATCATGTTGTAGTTGCTTGATCCTACTCTTCCTTGCTTGATCTTTGTTTCCTCTTTGCCTCCTTTTCATTTTTTGATCCATGCTCCAAGAAAACTCTAGGTGTCCAAGATTGTGGGAGAGAGAGAGAGAATATAGAGAGAGCTCCAAAACTGCACTGATAAAAAGGCACCAATTGATCCTCAAAATTATTTTTATCAATTAGGCTTCTATTTTCTTCATTTTCCATTATTTTCCTTCATTTTCCTCCTCACATGCAACCTGTGACCTTTCACCTTCCTTTTCTCCTAATTTCCATTATTTTCATAAATAAAATGCCATTAATGCCACTTTTCCTTTCCAAATGCCTTAGCAATTTTCTTAGCCATAATAAACTAAATGAACACCCACTATGATGTTTTTCCCAACATTTATATATAATAATAAAATTAACACACATAAAAAATACCAAAAACATAGAAATGGCAGAAAAGGCCTTAGCCTCACTATATTCCTCTCATAATGCTATCCAATTGTAAAAATAATGATAATAGTACAAATAAATACATGAGGAAGTTTGTCTCAAGATAGTACATCTATCTTAGACACTATGGTTGAGAAAATATCTCAACCAAACACTAATCTAGGAGCCTAACTAGCTGGAGAGAATCTCTCAACTAACTAAGCCTAAACTGACTCCTAACCATGACGAACAAACTCAATCTAAAAAGGTAGGATTAAATCCTAACTTTTGTGATTTTAATTAATTTAATTATTTGGACTTAGAATTGTTTTAACATATGAGAGTGAGGATAACATCCCCCCGCCCCCCCCCCTAATGATAAGTCCAAAATAAGAACATGGTACCATCTCCAAGTCCTCATACTGAAACTGTTGACCCTCAAAAACACTGCTTGAAAAACCGCCAAAGTTGGATACTGAAAAAACAAAAATCAGAAGAGAACATGAATCAGCTGCAAGTCTGAGTCATCTTTGAAATTTTGCTTGATGATTCCATCATGTGCCAAGCTACAAAAGGATCCATCTATCCTTTGCTTTCAATCAACATCCTTTTTCCACTGACAAAATGTTGATGAATGCCCATTGGTGAATCTGCCGATGATGATTTCCCACTCGCTGATGACGTTGAAAAACAACTCACTGTTGCTTTTGTTGTGTTTGAAAACTGCTCACTGCTGACTTTGTTGTCGATCACCCACTAGCGAATTTGTTCATTCTCACTCACTGATGAAAATTCCCACTGGTTATTTCGCTGATGTTGTCGAGGCTTTTAGCTTGACAACCATTGTCAATTTCATTAGAATTTCCCCCCTTTGTCAGCTGGAAGGAGAGACAATCTTCTTCAAATTATTTCTAAACTACTCCCCCTTCAAGTGTAGGAGTGTTCCGTTGGTGTACTCCCCTGTTCAACTGCACAAGAGTACCATCTTCATTTTTATTGTCCCATAATCCATGGTTATTATTTTTCCTTTATTAACTTTTATTACATGGATTTTTCACTAAGAATGTTACAATTTCCTTATAAACATGAAATGTGATATTCATGTATGTTTTGTCCTATGAAATCATGGACACCCATAAGCATTGAAATTGCACAACTACAATAGGTGTGCATGTTTCCTCCTCTAATTATATATCTTGGAGCTTATCTCATTCAAGAAATGAAATTAGTATAAGAAAACATGCATAGTGGAATTATCCTTGTTGTCTCATGCTTCCAAATAATCCATCAAAATTTGGTTTAGAAAAAATGGATCCCAACTCATCTGTAGGCCCTACGCAAATTTGTTATGCTACAATTGTTCCTGTTGACACTTCATCTTTCCAACATTTTTTTAGCATTTTGTAGGAAACAAACCTTATCATTGATGCATGAAACTATGAATCCTCTTTCTATTATGTGTGTCTCGTACAGTGCTTTCACCTATACTCTCTAGGCCTTTTCCTATGGCTTATTTGTAAATAAGCGTTTTGAGTCCTCTCTTGCAATTAACAAGCCGGTTATGCATGTTATTTCTTGTGATATAATTTCAACTGCATAGTCCAACCATAAGTAATCAATGTGTACACAAAAGAACAACAATTTTTTCACAATATTGATTTCAGGATTATGCCTACATGAGGGATCTCTAATAGGTTTAAGCTCTGGGTCACTCTAATCCCAATGCCCACTCTTGCGGCTCAATCCTTGTAATGTTTGGGTCTATATTTAACACACACTATGAATATCTTATTATCTCTTTGAACTTCTTTTTGTCCATGATGTCATGATATGTATGTTTGAGTTGCCCCACATAGCCCAACATGATACCCTAGATCTAAACATTAGGTGAGATAAATGGTAGATTCATGGTGTACTTGGGATACTTTTTCAAATTAACCCATCGAGATTTTGGTTTCCTATGTGGGATATATGTCCTTCCTAGCCTTAATGCCAGAAGATGAGATGGTCCAATGATCTCTGACACCCTAATTTCTTGTGTTCCCTCTATCATTTTTAATTATGGTTTGTGTTGTTCAACAACTGAGGGTTCCTTTGTGTGACTTCTTCATGCTACTAGTGGTCTCCAAACATTTACCATTGTAGCGGTCTTGTTTCAATGGGTTAGAATCTCTTGTTACATAATGAACAAAAAATCAAGCCCTCCATAATCTATTTATAGCATTCTTGTTTCGTGTATGGAATCCCTAATGCTTTTATGACGCAATCCTCTATCATAACTCTTATGAAGCATATCTTGCTTTGGTGCACAACCCATCCTTGTAAATGTCTAATCGACAATCATTTCCTGATATATTCTGTTAATCCAATCTAATTGTTAAGACATAAAATATCCTTTGGAACTTAACGAAGTGTCACTTCACTTTTTATTCATCAAACTACTATGGCGTCATGTCCAATGATCACCTTTTTCCGAGTGCTTTAAGTCCCTTTTCTTCTTTATGCTTGAGAGTTTTCTTCCAGATAGCTATAGTTACCCACAATGTTATGCGTTGCACACATTCACAATGGATATGTTTGCTGCATCTAACTATGCACATTATTTTTCTTTATGCAATATCTTTATTTTTCTGTGATAAAACACAACTACTACTTCTGCGAGAAAACTCTAAACCTATCTTTTCTTCAACATAAACAAAAAACTTTTATTTCTTTTTATTTTTATTTTTCTTTTTTCTTCAATTTATTTAATACATAGAGCATTATTGATAGTTAACTTCCTGAGTTGTGTGTGTAATATCAATTGTCCCTATACAATTTCAGTCGAATTCCATTCACAAAGCCTTTCATAGGTTTACCATTCCAGATGCACTACACCTACATATGTCATGCTTATGATCACATATGGTCCAAGTGTTGGCTTGTTGGGGCCTGACCCAAGTTCATAGGTGATTTAGCCAAACAAATTCTAGAACCATTGACCCTTTCGGCAATAGTCCACGGAGCCTGGACTGAAGCCTCAACTGAAGTATTATGGGAGGGTGCTAGAACTAGGTTTCCACACCTTGGAGATCTTTGATGAGTTCAAGTGGTTCGCGGTTCGACCTTGTGTGCACGTCTCTATGCACACTTACCCGTACCTCGCCGCCTGAGATGCTGCCTTCGCGTAGCCCTACTCAGGGGCGAACGTTGTTATTACACAAGTCCTTACTAGTATCCCACTATTAGTTGATTAACTTAGCCTACTTGTATGCGTTAAGTTTTACTTGGAAATATAAATCATTCATATAGGGGCACAAAGTAAATAAACAGTATATTTGCAATTTATATCAAACATGTAATAACCCAGGAACAGAGACACGGAATTAATATAAAACTTCTCTTTATTATTTCCTTCCTTGGTTACATACTTGACTCCATCCTGTGCACTCAGCTGCAGGATCTGCACACTCAGCTGCAAACTATTAGGCCTCTGCGCACTCAACTATAGAGTCTTCTCCTACTCTATGTTGCAAAGACACATTTACACTTGCGACTCAATCACTTAGACTTGTTACCCTTTTACACTTGGAGCCTCACTCTATTTATGCAATCCCATGGCCCGTGGATGATGGGTAAGCTGACATTACATTACAAGACTAGCGCGAACAACCCTGTGACTCTATCATACATTTCGCGCTCCGCACCTGTAATTCACAAAGTCTTTACAACAATATTGGGTCAAAACTTGGGCTTTGAGCCCCAAACCATGCCTTGGGGGGATTCCATGCCCAACAATCCCCCAACACAAACATCGTGACTTGCGCTCAAGTCACTCTATCAGTGCGACAATCTTGGCGCAGATTCCCTCCAACCGTTCTCGAACTGTGATCAGGTCAGCAACACACTAAGCTGTTTCATCTATTGTTCTGAGACCTCTCATTCTGGGGTGCTTCTCTGCATTAATGTGTGCATCCACTGTATGTGCGCGAGCTTTCCTTCAATGTTCATCGTGATAGTGAAGGCTTTGTTGATCCATGGTTGGACGCGCACTTTGAGAACTGCGTCGTTGTGGTGCGCTGCATCCTTGCAAGCCTCTGGGTGAGGACCACTATTTACACAGTTCCTCAAACACTGTCATATTGCTACTAGAGTTCTCGCACTTCTATCTCCAAGCACTGGATGTTGGGGTCCTCTTGCAGAGTTGTGAGGACCTCAAGTGCTTGTTCCAACATGCTAGTACACTCTCACACTGCACCTTCGATTTCCTCTAGTCTCGTTGTGATAGTGCTAGCACGCTGCTCTCTGACTTCTGGGGGAGTGGATGGCTATGCCTTTAACCGTAGCTCGACGATCTTAAGATTTAGCTCCAGCTGAACCTTGGTCATTTCTTCCATGGCCTCGCAGACTCCTATAGCTAACCTATGGATCCGTAGCTCTACTGGTAGATCTGTTGGGATGGCTAGCTCCGGGACGCGTCGACAAGCATCATCTACCACCTGCGCTGACTGTGATTTTGCGACACCAATTCATTACGCTGAAAGCTAATTTGTTGCATGTTTATCTTTTTATCACTAAGGACTTGGATTGCGCGGCTCTCCCTAGTGTGAAACTCTGCCGTTATCACATCCTATAGTAGATATAGTGTCTCACACGGGAGGGTTGGCAGATTAAGGTTAAGGCCTTTCATCATGCTCACTAAAAATCTATTGGTCTCATTCGCTGCTACTAGGGCCCCTTCTGGCAACAATATTGTGTTTGCCATCCATGGACACAGCATTTTCTCTACTACGGAGGATCTTGCTACGAAGTGGGTTGAAAATGTACCTTCCTGAGGGCGACGTACCTCTAACACTCCTGCAACTATGCCCTGAGTGCCCCCAACATAGTCTGGTGCTCTTGCAGAAATCCTGAAGGGCCTCATTGGTGACATCACGCACTGTCTCGCTGATGTCATGGAGATAACCCTTGGTTAGGGTGATCGTGTCAATGGCCAACTTCGAGGCCTTGACCTTCTTCCTTAGTCCTGCTCTTTCTGCCATGTGTGGGAGCTTGAACTGTGTGGGTCTGGTCCGGGGGTCTGCACTCCCTTCTACTATTTTTTCTTCCTCTGCCTCCTATCCCTGCGAGGGCGTTGTTTGGTCCTCGTCCACCTTCTCAGTTGCTTCCTCTACCACCTGTGCTATTGCTACTTCTTCTGCAACCTTTTTCTACTTGGTGGCTTTCTACGTTTCTTCCTGTGCTACCCATGCCTCAGCTGCTACTTTTTCCTTTTGCATTTTCTCAGTGTGTGACACGCAGCTTCGCATCATCCTTCTTCTTCTATGTTGCCGCGCTCTCGAGTTATGCAAGATCTGGGGCATGTCATTCTAGAAGCCATGCCTCCAAGACAATGAAAATGGCGTCATCAGTGGCTATAAAAGGTAGCTTCATCCATTGCTTCACCGGATCCTTACGTGCCCTGATAAAGATGTTGTGCATATAAACCTTAAAGTCTGCAAAACTTTGGATACTGTTATACACAGTGGGTGACAAGTGCGGCTTCCAGTTGATCCACATCCGCATGTTCATCTCCATGAGCACCCATAAGATCTTGTTGTTGCATATCCTTTTCACGTCGTTCATGGCCCAGAGTGAAGCGTACTTCGCAGCCTCTACTAATTCTCTGTCAATGTTGGGGAATTGACTATCCTTTGGTAGTGCCCCCGCTACGAGCACTATTGATAGTAACAACCAAGCATAGTGGAAGGCTCTACCCTGCTCCTGGGCTTCATGAAAATTCTTCAAGAATTCTGTAGAGAGGAATGCAACCTAGTTAAATTGGACCCCCTCCACGCACTTCTCAGCGAGTGCGATCAGCAGTGCAGGTATCTCGTCTGTGCGACACTTTCGCATGAATTTTCCAGCCAAGATTTGGGTAGCTACATGTATCACTTCGTCTTTGATGTTGGAGATAGTGTAGCCCCTCTTCTTCTTCTCCAGCTTGTACTTTATCTTCATGGCCTCCACGAGGGCTAAGTCACTACCCTTGCCTTCCGATATGGTTGTGTTATATACCTAGGGGGGATAATATGGGGTACAAAGGGAGGTACCCAAGGTAATAATGTAATAATGGGATGGACCATAATAATAAATAAGGTGGTTAACCCATATCATGTAAGGGACCACAAGTAGTAAGTAATAATGTAATGGGCCCATGGTATTAGTTCGATGGTATGAGTGAATCATGGTAATTATCCATGGTATTGTATGTCTGAGGCCTATATAGAGGCTAGAGACTTCACATGGAGAGGTGTCAAGGATTATTATAGGAACAAGCATATGGCTTGTGGAGTGTTCTCCATCCTTAAGGAGTGAATGTATGGTGTTGCCCTACCTTAAGGGTTTGATCAATAAAGAATCATTTCATATTATTTCTTGGGTTTATTTGCATTGTCTTATATTTTCATATCAAATCTATAACAAGTGGTATCAAAGCACTTTCTTGAGCAAAAAGTGGAGAATTTTTATTTATTTATTTTTGCAGGATTTCTGGGGCGGCGCGTTTGTAGATCAGATCTATAAATTTTAGAGAAAAATATTCAAAATATAATTGCATATCTATATTCTTTGTGGAAAAATACCTGATTTCAAAAAACAATCGGCTGAATCGGAGTCCGGATTAAGGAGATATCGCTGATCTAAAAATCAGTGGTGTTGCAGACAATTTTTCTGGACAGCGTGTTTGCGGTGCAGATCTGGACGTCCTTGTGCAAGATCTATAAAATATAATTACAAATCTGGATTCTTTGTGAAAAAATACCCAATTTGAAAAAAAAATCAGTCAAATCGGAGTCCGGATGAGGGAGATATCGCTGATTTAAAATCAGCTCTTTTTTGCAGAAATTTTGGTGACAACGGGGGAGTTGTAGCGCAGATTTGAAATTCCAGTGCCTGGCTAAAGATTTCTATCACATGGGCAGATATAGAATGATTGTTCCATTTCTGAAAACAGGTGATAATTGGGATTCTGAGAAATATTGACTAAACTGTGACAATTTCAAATTTTTGCCAAGTAAGTGAATTTTTTCAAAACCTCTTCATGGCAGTTCTATGTTTTACAGGAAAAGATAATGGTCCTACTGTTAGCCTCCTACTGCAGCAAGTTAATCATATTTCATGATTGACATTTTTATAGGCCAAATATGTCATACTTTGCATGCCGCAATGCTCCATATTTGCTAACAGTCACCAAAGAAAGAGGCGATGAAAGTGTGCAAGTCAAAGTTCATCTGCTGCATTCCAATTTTGAAGAATTATTCCATTTTTGAAGGCTTTCCATGCTAAAGGGAGGTCCAAACAGCTTAATCTTGGTCTCCCTAGGTTTCAATTTCCTGTTTTAAAATATAGAGAATAAATGATCTGTCCAAACAACTTAATCTTGGTAGATTTTTAGATAGGTAGAGAAGCAAAGGAGCCCAACTGCTTAATCTGGGCCCTTGGAAGAAATAAGTGTAGATATAGATAGGAAAACAGAAAAAGAAAAAGTTGAAAAGCTGGGTCCGCAAGTCTAAGTGCACCCAAACCAAAAAGAAGAAAAAATGTTAGGTAAGTAGGCTGGGTAGGTAGTTTTGTTGTTGCAGAATCATTGATTATGATCAGTTTTGTGTTTTCAAATGTTACACCCATTCAATCAATAGGGCAAGGCAGTTCCCTACTGAAGGACTTCAAGCGAGGCATGACTAACTCCCCGTTCTTCTCTCCCATAAATCATTTACTAACTCCCCCTAGAGAGGTCAAGATCTGCTTGATAACTCTCCTTTTCATCATTTTCATAACAATCCACCCTGGTAAAGATCTGCTTTACTCAAGCAATATTCATACTTCCTTTACGAATCATTGCTTCCTTTAAAAAGCCTAAGATTCACATACTTAACGCTTTCTTATCGCTGGTCATATTAATCACTAACCTTACTATATAGCTCCCTATCTATCTCCTCATCCCCTATTTTTAACTATGTTAATAACTCCCTTATATATTTATCCCCTCCCTTTGGTTGAAAATAACCATAAGTACACTTGGGAATTGCTAAGTTTTTCTGAAACATAGCAAGAACCCTCATCTCCCCCCTTCAAAACCATCTTCCAATACAGTGGACTCCTTCCAAAGCATATAATTCTCTCTCTTAAGGTTATCGAACCCCTTCCCAGGCCGCAAATAATCTTCAAAACCATATATTCCCTTCCTCCGATCACAAACAACCCTTGCCGATTGCCTTAACATTCTTCCGATCCTGGTGAACCCTCTTCGATGTGATTATCACAATCGTAGGTCACAAGGGTATTATGGCTCGTTGTTGTTTCTTCCCGATGGACGTTCCACCGATGACATTTCGCAATCGGCGTATCGTAAATACCATATGCCACATATATACACCCCTCCCCATTAGCCGATGCGATATCGCTAGTCGGCGATCGGTGATCGCAAGGGTCATGCGCCCGAAATGCATGCCGCGTCCTTCACTCCGATGCGACATTGCCACTACATCAAGAGAGCATATCGCTTCGCAAACACTTCCTCACCGCATGCCTCCATTTATCCACATATTTTGTTTTAAATAGGATTTATCATTAAAAACTCGCTTCACTGCAGATTCATCGCAAATTCGCAGCATTTTTGCTATCACTATTGCATCGTAGAAATATATAAGGCGCCGCACCATCCAACACCCCACCACGTCATCCTGCCACGTCACCCGCTGACGTCATACACCATACCAAGAGCTACTGCTGGTGTCATGATGATGTCACCCGCCAAAGAAAGGAGCGCAAGCTCGAAAAAGTATCTTAGGAGGCCTGGATTCAAATTCTGAGGCAGTTTTCGATGCACTAATCATGCATCTCTACTGGAAATAGGCCATATTGGAGAATCTTTAGGGAATCTTTTGATTCCTCAGCCAATTTTGCACCGAAAAGGCCCGATTTTGCAGTTTGGATCATAGCGAAAGACAGAGAGAAACCAAGTTCAGGCATTAATGAGTATCAGAGCAAATGCGGAGCCAAAATCCACGTCCAAGAGTATCAGTGTTGCGGCGAAGTTTATCAGAGGAGATTTGCTCAGGGCTTGAGGCAAATCAAACATTGAAAGAAAGCCCTGAAAGTCAAGGAGCAGTTAAGGAACCACTCAGTGCTCATCATCACAATGACTGCACATTAAAACTCACATGAGAACAGTGGACCAGAACTCAATGCACAGTTATTACAGAACCACTGCACCAAGCCACAGAGGACAACACATTAACTCATTTTTTGATCCAGGTGCCACTGACGCAGCCCAAAGCAGATTTACATGCATTTAATTCCAGCATAAGTTAGGTTTAGAAAGTTTTCTTCCTGCAGACTTGTTTAGGTCGGTTGTAATAAATAAATTTAGATATTTTGCTTATATATACCACCTTGAAAAATGGAGTAGGGGTTGGTTGGTTGTTTGATCTTTGTTGGTTTTGATATTTTGCTTGAGTAGAGACTCGCACTGTAAATGAAATATTGTCTATAATCAAAGACTGCTGAAATGCATGGATTCTGAAAGTGTCTGCTGTGTTTAATTGGCCGAGTAGTGACTATGGAATTCCTGTGCATCTACATGGTTCAATAAGTGTTTCCTTAACTCTGTTTTGTTTTCCATGTTTGTTTTTGTCATCAATCCACCATCTAAATTGCAGAAAAAAAGAATAGTTTAGGATTTGCTTGGCTGCACCCTGGGCTCAATTTCTGCAATTTCTTCATGTTTTCATCTGGAATGGTTATGAACATGCATTCTTAAATGATCTTGTTTACATTGTTTCTTTCATATATGAATGTTAGTTTAGGAATTCTTAAATGCTCCTAGGTAACCATTCAGTCACCTCTCTTCCCTGTTAGTTGATGAAAGATTCTTAATTGCCTTTCATCTCTAACTTTCATCCCATCTTTTCAGCAAATTGGTATTGTTTCATGTGTAGCTATCCCGCTCCATAATCCTCTTGTGACCACGAAAATGCAGCAGCAAGCCTAATCCATGACTCCATGCCCAATGGTTTGAACTTATCACCCGATCCCTTTCCTCTCTGCTCCAATGCAATTTCCTTCCATCCAAACTCCATCCAAACACAAAATCAAAACCCCTGAACCCAATAGCTAGCCTAAAAACATCATCAACAAAGCTAAATCATTAAGAGAGAGCCCTCTCTGATTGCAGGTGGGCTAGAACCTGCAATCCAAAGACTGGTTTGTGGTTACCTCGGCCGTATCCCTTCAGGAGCTTAGGGACAACATGAGTGATAACATAATGGCGACTCCGCTGGGGACATTTCTCAGATAATCTCACAAAACCAGTCCGAAGCTCCACAGAGGAAGAAACCTACCCATAAAAAGTCTGGTTGACGTGTTTTCTTGCAAAAATTCCCCAAAAAAAAGTTAGAAGCTGGATCCCAAGAAGCATTTGCGTCATACAAGGTAAAATCCTGATTTGAATCCCCCAGCTGTTTTTGAAAACCCCAATATAATCCCCAAAATCCTTAGGAAACAAGAGCAACAAGAAGATTTTGCTGATACTATTCCTAAGATAGTTCAGCCGAGTAGTTTTTCAACCCCTATTAATGTTTTGTTCCATTCAAACCCTTCTTCCCCGTGTTCAACATCCATTTCCCCAACTTCTGTGTCCACACCTCCATTCACTGCAAATACCACCACTACTCCTATTACCCCGATTGTTCCTATTATCCCAGTCACTCCAGTCGTTCCACTTATCCCTATTATTCCCCTTATCCCCGTTAATATGGGTAATAGATATGCGCCCTTACAGCAGCCTGCTAATCCCGGGGCTATGCCTCAGGATTATCAGACAAATATTACCTATTTCGATGGCCCAAATTCCTGCACAGCCCTACAGCATACGGAGAAAATGCAGGATTACTTTGAGAGTTATGAGATTGATGACGACAGTGTCAGGATGAGGATTTTTGTCCAAATTTTGACAGGTGATGTCAGAACCTGGTTTAGAGCGCTTACACCCAACTCCATACTAAACCCAGAAGCCTTATACCAGACATTTATCAATAGATGGGAGAAAAAGAAAGACCCCTTGCACATATTATCTGAGTATGGTACTATCAAAAGAGGACCTCAAGAGGCTATCTTGGACTACTGCGCGAGGTTTAATAATGTCTACAATGCAATACCACAAAATTTAAGACCACCACTTGATCTTGCTTTGTACAATTTCCCTGATGGTTTCGATGCTGAAATGGCATATCAGTTAAGGGAAAGAGCCCCTCAAAGCCTCGCAGAGATGCAAGATGTTGCTATTAGGGTGGAGGCAAATCTGATTGCCAAAAGAAATAGAGCCAGAACTGAGACAAGAACCACCTTCAAGGAAGAACCCTCAGCTTTAGATCAAAAACTAGATGCTATCATTTACGGCATGCATAGGCTAGGAGACAGAGTAGAGAGAATTGAGAGAAAATCATCATGGGAATCACAACAGACCAACACTATAAGGAACCCGAACTTCAGGAAAAATCAGACCACAAACGCTGGAAGGGCTAGTCCTGACCATGATATTAGGCCTCCTTTCCAAGAAAACTATGCGGAGGAATCCACATCCAGTGAGCCCGTAGATGAGGATCACATGAACCTGATAGATTTGAAAAAAGAACAGAAAATCTTTCTCACTAAAGAGGACCAAGGCTACCCTGATGTAAAACAATTTCAGACCAAGTCGTGAGATTCCTTTGATTTTAAAGAAGGTTATGATTCTGCGGTGTACGAGGTGCACAAACAATATAAGTTGAGAACAAGGACCATTGATGTCCCTGCACCTCGTAGAACAAAGGATAGTAAACAACTCAATAAAATCAAAGACAATGTTGTCATAACAGAACCAGCTGATATTGCTATCACAAACCCGCATCAGGTAACTGTAGAGGATATAAAAGACATTCAGCCTCCTATTGATCAACCTCTATCTCCCTCTCCCTCAAAGGAAAATCTGAATGGCACTCCAAAAGATCTTCCCAAAACAGAAATACCACAAATTGTCATTCACCATAACGCTGACATTCAAAAAGAAAACACCGAAAATACTTTCGACAATGAAAAAACTGCTACTGCTAATGCAAGAATTCCATTGGATAAACCATTTAACTTAGAAGCAGAAATTGGAAAGCTCAAGATATCCATCCCCCTTTCAGAACTTGCCAAACATGATGTATATAGGAAAAAAATTCAAAGGTCACTTCAACTACCAGAGGTCAGGGATGATGTAGATGTTTTAGATGATACCCCTGAGCTGCTGTTTGGTCCAGAAGTTAACGTAAAATCAACATATGGACCTGTCCCACCCTTTTATGTCAGTCTACACATACATGACGAAATCTTGCATAATGCTATGTTTGACTCAGGTGCCTCACATAACCTTATGCCCAAAGCTGTAATGGAAAAACTAAACCTTGATGTCACAAGACCCTATAAATATCTATACTCCTTCGACTCAAGTCAAGTCAAGTGTTTAGGCTTAATCAAAGACCTGAGTGTGTCTCTAGTCCAATTTCCCAACAAGACAATCCTAATGGACGTAGTAGTTGCTGACATACCGACAAAATATGGCATGCTCCTATCAAGATCATGGGGAGCAAAACTGCAAGGATCCCTTCAACTTGACCTCTCTTATGCCACTATATCTGTCTTTGGGCAACCAAAGAGACTGTATAGAGAAACACTGATGAAGTATGTGGTAAGCAGTGAGGAAAAGCCCCAAAATTTTCCAATCTACTCAATCCATTCTGATATGGATTCTTTTATTTTATTTAATGATGACACCAATCCTCCAACTGATGATAAGCCTTCAGCCTTAGAGCAAGAAACATGCATCAGTGAGGAATCAGTTGCCAATGCCCAGGAACTTGTCACAACAGTCAAGGCAACCAGCAAACAAGAAGAACCTCCCGAAACAGAAATGATAAGTCTGCCCAATCCTCAGATAACTCAAACTCTTAATACAAACCTTAAGCAAGAAATCACATGGTATTTAGAGTTTGATGGCTCTATCAATAAATTAGGAGCAGGGGAAGGAGTATGGATCTACAATACACATGAAAATCACGCAGAAGGCCATGCCTATAGACTAAATTTCAGATGTACAAACAACATGTCAGAGTATGAAGCTCTCCTCTTAGGCTTAAAATTGCTCAAAATCCTAGGAGCTACAAACGTGTCCATTCTAGGTGACTCCGATTTGATTATACAACAAATGAAAGGTAACTTTGTTACTAATGACAGTAGAATGAGATCTTACAGGACTGCTGCCACAGAAATGCTCAATTCTTTCAATGAGTCCAAGCTGACCAAAATTTCAAGAGATCATAACATTCATGCTCACAGTCTAGCAACTTTTGCTAGCACATGCAAGCTTCCCTTTGAACCAAATCACCGTTTCACTGCTGAGATAAAACATAGACCCTCGGTCCCCAACAATGTTAAGGATTGGCAAGTGTTTCAAAATGATGCCCAGATTAACAATTTCCTTACTCTTGAGGGCGAATTTTTAAACACAAACATTGACATGGATGCCATCAATGATTCCCAACAGCTAACAGAAGAAAATCAACCGGCTGTAACAGCTGCAACAGCTAAACAAATCCTTAACCCAACTGTTTTTGACAATGCAAACATAGAACAGCTGAAACAAATGTGTTTAGAGGAAACAGCCAGAGCAGAGGATGAGTTTATTGATCTAAAGAGTAATTTTCTACCTGTTGGCCTCACTCCATT
This sequence comes from Pinus taeda, assembly GCA_000404065.3. NCBI lineage: Eukaryota > Viridiplantae > Streptophyta > Pinopsida > Pinales > Pinaceae > Pinus > Pinus taeda. Next base: position 72,337 of record APFE031627503.1, on the reverse strand, counting down.
AGAAGACATGTTCGATGACAATGATGTGCCCAAAAAGCCAAAAATGGAGCCTCTAAATGCTGCTATAGAAGAATACAACATAGGAACAACAGAACAACCCAAAATTATTAAGTTGTCCAAAAATCTGCCCCATGATCAAAAACCAAAATATGTGGATTTGTTCAAAGAGTTCCAAGATGTATTTGCTTGGAGTTATGAGGACTTGAAGTCCTATGACACCTCAGTGATCCAACATACCATTCCCTTAAAACCAAATCAAAAACCATTCAAACAGAAACTTAGGAGAATCAACCCCATTCTTCTTCCCCTCATTGAAAAATAAATAAAGAGAATGTTTGAAGCAGGTATCATTGCACCCATCAGATTCTCTGATTGGGTATCTAATTTGGTTCCCACAAGGAAGAAATCAGGAGAGATAAGACTGTGTGTAGACTTGAGAAATTTAAACCAAGTCTCTTTAAAAGATCACTACCCTTTGCCCAAAATGGATCATATTCTACATAGAGTAGTGGGATCATCTAGAATTTCTTTACTAGATGGATTTTCAGGTTTTAATCAGGTACTTGTTCACCCGGATGACCAAGACAAAACAGCCTTTACCACACCGTGGGGAATATTTAAGTATGTTAAGATGCTTTTAGGACTAAAGAACGCTGGTGCTACCTTTCAAAGGGCAATGGATATTGCATTTTCCAAGGAGATACATGATTTCCTTGTTGTTTACCTTGATGACCTAACCCCTTTCTCCAAATCTGACCAAGAGCACCTTAAGCACCTAAGGCAAATTTTCATGACATGCAGGAAATATGGCATTTCCCTGAATCCAAAGAAGTCCCTGTTTTCCCTTGAGGGAGGAAAGATTTTAGGCCATATCATATCAAAAGATGGGAATAGAATTGATCCTGAAAGAATTCAAGCTATCCTCCAAATCCCATATCCAAGAAACGTAAAAGAGCTGCAAGCATTCCTTGGAAAAATCAATTTCCTAAGGAGATTTATCCCAAACCTAGCCGAGCTAATAAGGCTACTGAGCAATATGTTAAAGAAAGATGCAAAGGTAAAATGGTCTCTTGAAACCAAACAAGATTTTGAGAGTATCAAAACTGCCTTGACTCAAACGCCTGTCCTCACCAGTCCACAATTCGACAAAGACTTTATCATCTTTTCTTTTGCATCTGAGCATACCATAGCTGTTGTCCTTTTGCAGAAGGATGATCAAGGTAATGCAAAGCCAATTGCTTTCTTCAGCCTAGCTTTAAGAGATGCACCCTTGAAATATTAGATTATGGAAAAACAGGCTTATGCCCTGGTTAAGGCCATCAAAGACTTCAGAATTTACATCTTATACTCCCATGTGATTGCCTATGTCCCAAACTCTGTTGTAAAAGATATATTAACTCAAGAGGGACTAGAAGGCAAAAGGGGCAAGTGGATTGCCATCATTCTTGAATACGACATTGAGATAAAACCTACCAAGCTGGTAAAAGGACAAGGGTTAGCCAAACTAATGTCCGAAACAAATTTCCAAGCCTTAGACATTAATCAACTAGACAATGAACCGGAGCTGGCGACTCCACAGATCAGTGAAACCTTTTTGCAATCCCATGGTATCTGATATTTCTTTGTATTATTAAACCTGTTTGCTCCCCAGGATTGTCCAGGACCAGAAAGATTTTTAAGAATGAAATCATCAAAGTTTTGTGTCATAGATGGTGCTTTGTTTTGGAAAAATCATGAAGGAATACTGCTTAATTGTTTGACTATGAATGAAACTAACGCATCATGAAAGAATTCCATGCATGGGACTGTGGAGGACACTTATATTGGAAGTCCACTGCTGACAAGATCTTAAGGGCTGGTTATTATTGGCCCTCTCTATTTGCAGATGTCAAGAAATTTGCTGTTTCATGTCACAAATGCCAAATCTTGGAAGGGAAAAGAAAATTACTGCCTTTGCCCCTTAAACCCATTTCAACCGAGAAGCCTTTTCAACAATGGGGTCTCGACTTCATTGGAGAAATCTATCCCTCTTCCTTAGGCCAGCACAAGTGGATTCTAACAGCCACTGATTATTTCACTAAGTGGATTGAAGCCATCCCATGTAGACAAGCCAATGACTCCACCATTATCCAATTTCTTGAGAGCAATATCCTTTCCAGATTTGGCTGCCCTGAAAATATTATCACTGACAACACTGTTACCTTCAAATCCAAAAATATCATCAACTTCTGCCACAAATTCCACATTACCTTGGGCCACTCCACAGCCTACTACCCTCAAGGTAATGGCTTGGCCGAATCATCCAACAAAAGCCTCATCAACATCATAAAGAAGCTACTAGAGGAAAACAAAAATAACTGGCATACGAAGCTCAGAAATGCTCTGTGGGCAGACAGACTTTCAACTAAGAAATCCATTGGGATGAGCCTTTATGAGCTAGTATATGGCATGGAGGCCAAATTTCCTTCATCTTTGGGCATTCCTACTATCAAACTGTTGCAGGAAATTCAGGCTGAACCAAATGACATGCAGAGAAGAGTAAATCAAACCATTCATCTTCAGCAAACCAGAGAACAAGTGTATGACAGAGTTCAAATGTTGCAAGAAAAACTCAAAAGGATGTTTGATAAGAAAGCTAAAGCAGAGGATTTCTGGGTTGGCAGCAAAGTTCTAAGATGGGATTCACGAAGAGAGGACAAGGGCAAGCATTCCAAATTCGATTTTCTGTGGAAAGGGCCATACATTATCAGCGTTGTGCAAGGCAACAACACGTATTTTCTCAAATCTCTAGATGGCAGCACAACTGAGGAAGGTCCTGTTAATGGCCGAATGCTAAAACATTACCATGATCCATTTGATTAAGAAAGAACAGGCGGTGTTATTTTTTGTACATAAATTTTTGTATATATCAACACTTTAATTTACTTTGTAACAGTCCAGATGCTGAAGCACGTAGAAGAAAGCACGCAGTGCTTCACAATTTACCAGCAAATCAGTGAGGGAAAGTGATTTTAGCAGTCCAAAATTTCAAATTAATCTAAACAGCCAGCACTAAGAAGTTTTCAAAAAACACAGCAACAACAGAAGATCAAGGCAACCTGACCTGCTGTTCTTGGCTTCTCACAAGGAGAAGCCATCCCCAAGTGGAGCCACTGTTAGCCTCCTGCTGCAGCAGGTTACTCATATTTCATGATGGACATTTTTACAGGCCAAATATGTCATACTTTGCATTCTGCAATGCTCCATATTTGCTAACAGTCACCAAAAGAAAGAGGCCGTGAAAGAATGCTACTCAAAGTTCATCTGTTGCATTCCAGTTTTGAAGAGTTATTCCATTTTTGTAAAATTTTTAGCTAAAGGGAGGTCCAAACAGCTTAATCTTGGTCTCCCTAGGTTTCAATTTCCTGTTTTAGAATATAGAGAATGAATAATCTGTCCAAACAGCTTAATCTTGGCAGATTCTTAGATAGGTAGAAAATCAAAGGAGCCCAACTGCTTAATCTGGGCCCTTGGAAGAAATAAGTGTAGATGTAGATAGGAAGACATAAAAAGAAAAGTTGGAAAGATGGGTCTGCAAGTCCAAGTGCACCCAAACCAAAAAGAAGAAAAAAATGTTAGGTAAGTAGGCTGGGTAGGTAGTTTTGAGGTTGCAGAATGTTGATTTGTGATTAATTCCACATTTTCAAGTGTTACACTCATACAGATCACATTTAGCAGGCAGTTCCCATTTGAAGGACTTCAAGCGAGGCATGACTAACTTCCTCTTCTTCTTACTCCCTAAATCATTTACTAATTTCCCCTAAAGAGGTCAAGATCTTCTTGATACCTCTTAGTTTCATCATTTTCCATATCATTTGCCTTGGTAAAGGTCTGCTTTATCCAAGGAGGGTACATATTTTCTCTGCAAAGTTCTATCTCCCCTATGAAGCCTAAAATCTCTGAGACTTAGCGCTCTTCTTGCCATTTTCATATTGACCACTGACATTATTATTTAACTCCCTATCTATTTTCCCTTCCCCTATTAAAACTATGTTAATAACTCCCCTAGGTAAATATCCCCTCCCCCTGGTTGAAACATAACCATAAATATCTTCCTGGGAATTACTAAGTCACCTGGACCTTAGTAAGAGCCCTCATCTCCGCATAATTCCCCTTCCCTAGTGTTTGGACTCCTTCCAAAACACAAAAACCCCTCTCCAAATGCAAAAACTAACCCCCCTTTCCTTGGAGGTTGAGGGACCAATCAATTGGTCACTTCCTCTTCTTTCTCCGGGTTGCAAGCAATAGCCAGCCTCGAAAGCGATATCAGACTTATTACATATTGAATCTCAATCAATCAATCAATAGGTGTCTAGTCAATAGGTCGAGGTCACCGACTACGGAAGCTACAGGTCATTCATGCGCCTTTGGGCTCAACCGACGTAAGGTCATTTATGGACCGACGTTAGGTTAGGGCCTTTAGGGTGCGCTCAACCATTCATGCGCCCTTAGGTCCTAGCATTAATGATCACGTTTATGCTGCGTATCTAATTCGACTGACTCGGTTCAGCAGGTCCAAGGTTGCTCGTGTCGGATCGGAATGCATCGGATGGTCTGACACTTGCCCGGTGCTGGAAGGTTAAGGTTGGAAGAAGTGGTACGTGAGTTGGGTTTAGAACGTACACGCATTTCTTTGGAATTTATTAATATCTGATTAATAAATAAACCAATGTGCCAACACCATTTTCTAAAGTTCCTACCCACCCGCGCCGCAAAAAATTAAAATATAACGCGTGCGCACTTCTGCTAAACCCCGCGCACCTTCTCCACCCGTCCACCGTCAGATCGCCTCCCCCAGATCTGAGGGCTATTATCCATATTGGGCGCCCTTTTGTATGGGTACGTTAGCACCCGATGTCCGACGGTTTTACCGTCGTACACCGGGACAGCTGGCGGCTTCCCATTGCATCGGGCTGCCCCTGACAGAAACCGCTTCCGTACCAAAGGCAGTCCGATGAACCCCAAAACCGCCTTTCCCCTCACATGACAGGAGCGCCGCGTTACCCTGTCACGTCGCCTCCACCTCACCCCTCCCTACCTGCGCCTGACCCACGTCACCCTGCCATGCATCCCTGCCACGTCACCCTACTGACGGCAGCATGCTGACGTCACATCCGTACCAGAGGACCCCACTGCTGACGTCATGCTGACATCATCCGCCGTACAGCTGATGTCATGCTGACGTCATCCGCAGTACAACTGACGTCAGCAGCAAAAAAAAAAACGGAAAAACGTGCAAGCGCGAAAGTCAAGCTTTGGAGCTCCAGAATGAAAAACAGAGGCAGTTTTCGATGCGCTAATCGCGCATCGCTACGGGAAATGGGCCATATTGGAGAATCTTTAGGGAATCTTTTGATTCCTTGGCCCTTTTTGCAACGAAAATGGCAGAAAAAGCCCGATTTTGCTAAATTAAACGTATCTGAAGGCAGAGAGAGACTCAGTTCCGAGGTTAAAGAGTATCAGAGCAGTTTTGAAGATAAAAAGCATGCCAAAGAGTATCAGTGTAGTGGAAAAGTGTATCAGAGGAGATTTTCTCAGGGCTCGAGGAAAATCCAGCATTAAAAAGAAAGCCCTGAAAGTCAAGAAGCAGTTGAGGAAGCATTCAAAGCTCACCAGCACAAATGACTGCACATTAAACTCACAGGAGATCAGTGGACTAGAACTCAATGCACAATTATTACAAAACCACTGCACCAAGCCACAAAGGACATCACATTAACTCAATTTTTGTTCCAGCTGCCACTGGCGCAGCCCAAAAAAGACTTTCTTACATTTAATTCCAGCATAAGTTAGGTTTAGAAAGATTTTTTCCTGCAGACCTGTTTAGGTCGGTTGTAATAAATGACTTTAGATATTTTGCTTATATATACCACCCTGAAAAATGGAGTAGGGGTTGGTTGGTTCTTTGATCTTTGTTAGTTCGATATTTTTCTCAAGCAGAGACTCACACTGTAAATGTGATACTTTCTATAATCAAAGACTGCTGAAAGCATGGATTCTGAAATTGTCTGCTGTGTTTAACTAGTCGAGGAGTGACTATGGAATTCCTGTGCCTCTACATGGTTCAATAAGTGTTTCTTTAACCCTGTTTAGTTTTTATGTTTGTATTATCATCAATCCACCATCTAAATTGCAGAAAAGAAGAATAGTTTAGGATTTGCTTGGCTGCACCTTAGGGTCAATTTCTGCAATTTCTTCATGTTTTCATCAGGAATAGTTATGAACATGCATACTTAAATGATATTGTTTACATTGTTTCTTTCACATATGAATGCTAGTTTAGGAATTCTTAATTTCTCCTAGATAACCATTCATTCACCTCTTTCCCTGTTAGTTAATGAAAGATTCTTGATTGCCTTTCATCTCTGACTTTCATCCCATCTTTTCAGCAAATTGTTATTGTTTCATGTGTACCTATCTCGCTCCATAATCCTCTTGTGACCAATAAAATGCAACAACAAGCCTTAATCCATGACTCCATGCCCAATGGTTTGAAACTTATCACACTTTCCCTTGCCTCTCTACTTGGAATTATCTGCCTCACATTCATCTTCCATCCAAACAAAAAATCAAAACCCCTGAACCCAATAACTAGCCTAAAATCATCACCAACAAAGCTAAATCATTAAGAGAGAGCCCTCTCTGATTGCAGGTGGGTTAGAACCTGCAATCCAAAGATTGGTTTGTGGTTACCTCGGCCGTATCCCTTCAGGAGCTTAGGGACAACCTAAGTGATAAGAACGCTAACAATGGGGTTATCAACATTTCTGGTTTAGTTGAAAAGACAACTGTCATTGCCAAAATAATTTTCCAAATTGCAACATATGCTAGATGTGGATGTCACATATGTTGATGCTAGATGTCGCATATGTTATTCTTAGAATGCTTGATGACAACATGACAAAGGAGAAACAAATACCTTGATGGTTTGGTAGAACATTGATGATGGCATGTTGATGGTTTGATGCTTGGATAATGTTGTAGGGATTGTTTAATGAAGAATTTGTGGTGACACAAATTTGTTGTTAAGTTGAATTGTTGTGATGCAAAGACAAGACTTCATGACAACAAAGGAAATACTCCATAATAGAAAATGCAAGATTCCATGATAGCAAAACAAGACAAGACTCAAGGAGGTTGAGGCATTGGCAAGAAGAAAAGATTTACTTGATCATATAGATGGTTTTGGAGAGTGAATGTTGCATACATATGCTTGCATTATTTTCATATGTTCTGTGCATATTGTTTACATTGGAGAATGCTTGCATGTGTTGTGGTAGTATATGTTGTTTTTGGAACCATATTGATATTGATTCACCTAATCATTATAGATGGCTAAAACAATATGTGGTAGATCACTTATTTATTTTATAATATTCAAAATATGAAGAGCTTGGAAATGAATGAGTGGAAGGAAAAGAGTCAAGCCTATTCACTTCATATTCTTATGTGGAATACAAAAAACCAATGAATTATCGTTATGAAAGATGTTTTTGGAAGCAATATAGTGTTAAAGAGTGGGAGAATGAGTGAGAGCTACTTGAGGTATTATGCATTAGTTACTTGGCACGTTTGAAGCTGATGTGAAGCGGATTTGAAGGGAAGACCATGCAAAAATAAAGATGGAGATATGCAAAATTTATGACTAGGTAAACCAACACATTATTGTTTATTGTTTACATTAGGGGTTTTAGTCTCCTTCTTGATAAATATCCAGTTGGATCTGGCTGAGGTAGGAGCCTATTGTGTGTTATAGCCTACATAAAACATATGGGATTTGGAGCTTCATTGCATGTTGCAACTTGCAGAAAATTAAGGTAGCAACCTCTTGTAGGTTGGAGCCTACAGAAAATCAGATGTAATAAGGAGTATGAGCTTGCCTTTGCATCAAAACAATAATAAATTCGTGGTTTTATCCCTTTATGGGTTTCCACATATATTTGGTGTGAATATATGTTGTTATTATCTACTGATGTGTTGTTTTGATTAGCTTATTACTTGTTGTTCACATATTCAATATGTTGGTCATTATTTGTTAAGCTGCTCATGCAAGTTTCAGTTACTGAGATTAAGGAAAATAATATTAATGTCCATGAATATACTAAACTGATTCACTCCCCTTCTCAGTTTAGTCAAGTTTTAATCAATTTTATTTCAATATGTTTATTGGAATTTTATCGGTGTTTATATCACCAAGGTGGAAGAGGGATCCTTATTTATTGAGAGCAAGAGAGGTTGTTCCTTCATAGACCATTATATAACTCTAATATTAATATTCTCACTATTAGTTTTCCCCTTTCCCTTCTCTACTCGATTGTATCAACATGTAAAACACCACATAATTAAAATACCGAGCCAAGGAATGAAAATCCTAGAATAAATGTGGGTGTCATGGTTTTGTCTGAAGCTTTCCATTCAAATGTGTAGTGTCCTATTTCTCTAGTATAGTTTTGTCACTCCTATCAAGGGTTATATATATATGATAGGCTGATCACTTGATTGAGGAATAATGTTTAACATACATAGTTATATTTCTTTTTATGTTTATGTATGATAGATTGATCACTGGATTGGGGAACACTGTTTTATTTAGTTATATTTCCTCTTATATGTGGCATCATTGATTATATGTATTAGATGGTTTTGGTTAAGTAAAATTTTATACATATGTTTTTCTATTTGTATCTGATTTATGAAGCAGGTGTATGACATGGATGGTGATCCAAGATTGAGACACATACACCCATGGATTCTCATGGTTATGCGGAATAGATGGTTAATTATGATTTATGGATGATACATTATTTGTGTGATTATATATGTCTAATATTGTACTAAGCAAGATGTGGTAGGGTACCTGGTCATTTTCCAACAAAGATGTTCAATTATGAATGACTGTGGAAGTCATTTCTTCAAAACCAAAATGATTGTGGAAGCCATGCACCATTCTGGGTAAAATGTGATTAAGTTAATTTCATTATGAAATTCATTTGATTCCTTTGATCTATGAGATTGTAATGTGTGCAGGTCTTTGAACAAGGCCTTACCAACGAACCATCAAATGGGTAAAAGCTCACAATCAATACCATAAGGAGAAACACAAAGTTTCAAAGCACAGTAGATGAGAGGGCATGGAAATTAGGGTGTGGAGTACTAAATCCAAGAAAGATAAAGACGTGGAGTCTTGTATATTTAGGGCACCGAGTCATGAATATTTAAAAAGATCAAGTTGTGGAAGCTTGGATCTTTGGAATAGATCAGGGCGCGAAGTCCTCAATCTACTAAGGCATGAAGATGCATGAAATAGGGGTGCAGAATCCTTATTGTCCAGAATAAAAATACCACTCATGAATGAATTTCCTTAAATAAAATTTCATTTTCACAATTTTGGAATGACTTTCTAGAAATAGAAATTCATGTCCAGCATCTCCAGCATGACTTTCCAAAAATAAAAAATCACTTTACATAAATTGTTAATCAAGCGAAGTTGAAGAAAAACAAATTAAATTATCATTAATCAATCCTAATAGTTCAATCTTGATTGAATCCTCAATATGATTAATATTATTATTTTTTACGAGACTATGATATTATTATTAAAAAGGAATTACAAGTTAATTTCATCTCCTCAATCAATTCACACATCTCCTTCATGACTCTCATGGCTCTCTCTCTCTCTCTTTTAAATAATTCATTATAATCTTATTTTATGCATTCATCAAAGAATGGCATATTCCTTTTCACTCATTAAAAATATATCATAAAATATTCCTCTTATGCTCTCTTTAATGCATATGTTACACTCTCCTTAACTAAGGCATGCACACATCTCCTTAATGGCATAAGTTACACTCCTCTAAATGGAATCCAATGCATGCACATTACTCCTCCTTTATGGCAAGAAGTGGTTGCTCCTCCTATATATGAGTCTCATGTATCCTCACTTGGGGATGAGGAGGCCGAGAGTGGAAGAGACTTGAGGAAAATAGTGAGAGAGAGATATGGAGAGTAGCCAATTGCTTCCATAATAAATATGAAATTATTGTTAAAATCCAAAGGTCTCTAGCTATTGAGGTTGGCCATGAGTGGTATTGAGAAGAAGTGAAAATTTGCTTCTTTAGTTTGCCTTGCAAATCTCTCTACTGTTGTCTTTTGGTACCACTTGTGAGATTTTGTAGCTGGGGGCTTCCAGGGGTAGAAGTTCTTCTTGGATATGGTTGGGAGGAAAATCGGGTGGTTCACAATGAATTGGTAAGGATATTGGAGTTGGAGCATACTCTCATTAGAGCTGGAGCATACTCCCATTTTTTGAGTTGTATAAATTCATTCCGAGGTATGTTGACAACATTATATTGTGTTTCTTTTTGTAGTTCATTACATGGTTTTGCTTATTTGGTTTTTGACTGAAACTTAGATGTATATCAAATGTTTCACACTAAATGTTGAAGGAATTTTGCAATAATTGTAGTTTATTTTATGTAAGTTTTTTTTTTTGTATAGTTTCATTGCAAGTTGATTTACATCATGTCTTAATGGTTGAAGCATTTAGACTGCCATGAGTTTTATGAAAACATGTTAGTAACATAAATTTGGGTTTTCCTTGTCTTTTTACAGCTGTAGATAAGTTTTTAGAGTATATGTTTGACAAAAGGGATAAATGAGATAGTATGAATTTGTTTTTGGTTGTGGTTTTAAATAATCCCATTTCTAGGCGTTTCTGTTTCGATTTATTTTAACTTCAAGGGGCATCTGTACCTTATGGCCATGTCGCCCCAACTTTGATTTCAAAAAACAGAGTTTCAAAATCCGATTCTATAATCTTCTATATTTTACAGATTTGTTGTTGTTGCTTGGTGGTTTGTCTCGCTGTTTTTTTTTTTGTAGCTGTGATTTACCTGGTAATCTCTTTTTATGAAATCAGTCTGTTATATAAACTTGGAATTATTATTTTAAAGTATCAATGGTTAATACATTGATACTTTAATAAACTTGTGACTGCTTGTTTGATAGTTTAATAGTCAGCAACTTGTTTTGTGATTGCTAATTGTTGTTCAAAATTCTCAATGGCTCTAGCTACATCGCTGCGAGCTATTTGTAAAAATTCTTAAATATTTATAGTCATTATGTGCCTAAATTTGTGTATATGTAGCAATCAAGATGGATGACAATTCTACTTATGTATTAGGTTCACTTCTTGGCATTACTGACAAAGAAAAAGAAATTATGTAATCTTATATTCATGTTAGTTAATTTTGGTGAAATCGCCTTAAGGGTTATGGTTGTAAGTGTTTGACAAAATGCCTCAATGGATGTACATTTCATTCTTGCAAACTGTTTGACATAATGCTTCAATGGTTGTAGCCAATTACATCTATGAATTGTCTATAAAATTGACTAAGTAAATTTAGGATTTGCAACCAAGGTGTTTTTGGAAATATCTCAAAGAATAAGCATGATGATTCCATTGAAGTAAAAATCCATGGAAGGTAAATTGGTTAGGTGAAATGTTGTAATTGTTAGCTCACATATGAATTCATAATAATTGGAAACCACTCCTTTAGAAGTTGAATTATCTTTTTTTTCTTCCCTTTGTTTTACCAAAGAATTCATAGGCATATTATCTAGAACAAAATCAAATTAGTCACTCTTAAACACTCTTAATTGCAATAGAATGAACAATTAGCTTATTGGAAATTGTGGTTTGTAAATATTGATATTATTTATCCCACTAAAGACCCTATCATTTAAATGTGATTTTAAGACTTATGGTTGTAAGTTTTGGATCTTGAGGAACCATGACCCTGTAGCCTTAATGAGAAGTTTAATATTACCATGGGTTAGTTAGTTAGTAGAAATTAGTATGTAGTGTAAAGAATACCAATAATAAAAAATATATATATATATAGATATATAAACTTGCATTAAATTTTACGTCTTAAAAACTTAAACTTAAATTGCATTTTGAGTCAGCCTTAGTATAATACTGATGGTTGGTAAGGTGGGACCTTACAAAATGGATCATATTTTCCTTAGAAAAATCATTAACCTTACAAATATAAGATCTAGACAAAGAAAAAGGATTGAAAGTTAACCAAATGTTGTTGTATGTCACAAATCACTTTTAAACTTTTGCAACAACTTTTAGAACTAGACAAATCACTTTCACACAAGTTTTATTCACAAGACCAACAAAACAAAAGACAACAGAAAGGACACAAAATGACATGGACAAGCAAACAAACAAAAGGACAAGGAAAGAAATATGTACATGGGTAGGGACACAATCCTAAGCTGCTATTGGAAATAATGTTTGATATCTTGGCCATTGACAGGAAGAGAGTCCACCTTCCCATCTAAGGATTGAAGACAATAAGTGTGGTGGCCATACTTATCATGCAAAATGAAAGGTTTGATCCACAAGGATTGGAATTTAGTGTGTTTACCTTTCTCTTTGTGGGATTTATCCCACTTCTATACTAGGTCTCCACACTGAACTCCTTGTTGCTCGCAAATTTCTCGTCAAACCAAAACTTGATATGACTTTGATGAAAAATAAACTTTTCTTTTGTTTTCCGCCTTTCTTCCTTTAACTTCAATAGGTTTTCCATACATGAGGAAGGATGACTTATTTTCCATACATGAGGAAGTAAGGGGAAGTCTTCAGAGAGGGTTTTGGTGTGGCACGGTCAACCGACAAAGCATTCACCAATGCATTATGCTAGTTCCTTTGCTCAGAGTAAACAATTTTCTTGATGATGCCAATTATATTCTTGTTGGTAAGCTCAGCTAAACCGTTTCCCTGTGGGTAATAATTGGATGAATTCTTTAAAACAATACTATTTTCTAATGAAAAATCATAAAGTTTTAGTGACGAAAAATAAGTTGCATTATAAAAAAAAAGTGATGTAGGAACACCAAACCTAGTAATGATAGTAAGGAAGTTGATTACTTCCTACTCATTCATTTATTTGAATTGAACTGCTTTAGTCGATCGAGTAAAATAACTTGTGGCGGCTAAGATATATCGGTGTTGATTTGATGAATGCAGCAAAGATTCGCCAATAACATCCAATCCCCATTGTTGAAAAGGTTGTTCAACAACAATGGGCTACAATGGGGTGACTGAATTTCTATTATGACCTGTTGGGTAGGGGTCCCCTAGGTCTAAGTTTTTATCCGAGTCATGTAAAGACTCCACAGTTTGAGGAGCAGAGCATGATTAACGCAGGGTTATAAGAGTCAAAGGGGTTCTAGGGCAGGTTAAAGTCCCTTCTTTTATAAAGGGATGGGATCATCTAGAGTATTTTGAGCTCCACCCATGGTTTGTTTGCAAACCATGGTATTGTAAGGGTAAAAGAATATATAAAGGGATGTTTTAGCAAGTCTAAGAAGTAATCTAAGTTGAATGTAATGTTTTGAGTATGTAACTAGGAGATATTTTTATAACCAGGCAAAGGGGAAGGCTCCTGCAATTGTGTGTGCGGAGACCTTGGTAAGTTTGCAGCTGTGTGCACAGGGTCAGAAAGATTTTATCTGGGAAGAATTGACTAATAAAGAATAATTTTGAGACAGATCTATGTATTTTCTTATGTTCGTGTAGTTTCTGTGTTTTAGCCTGTTTATGATTTGTTTTATATATTTCTTCTGCAATTGCATCACAAAGGTTCAAATATTTTTTTATATTATGAATAATTCATGTTAGACTAGTTACGCGCAACCCATAAGTCTGTTAAGTAGGAAAACACTTTACGACTGTAACAATAAAGTTACCAATTCATGAAGGTCAGATTAAGCCTTAAACTGATAAAAACCTTACAAACACACTACGTGGTCCCTCTGGATGCAGAAACCTAGTTCTAGCATCCCTCAATATCGCCTCAGGTGAGACTGCGGTCTGCACAAGGGTATAGGGTTTTGTTAGTTAGAGAAACTATCTCTGAACTTGGGTCTAGGCCCTTGAAGGCAACAAATGGTTCCATTTCCAAGACCAGGACCTATCTAAGGGATGTGTGATGTGGCGACAGACTAGAAAAGAGATCCAAAATTGGGTAGATCATAATTTACATGAATTTGTAGCACATGAAAGAAGAAATCTGCGCCAAGAAAGATTTGGAGAAGGTCTAGCATGAGCTACCATACTTAGTTTTTGAAGATGAAATCTTGATGGTCATTAGTAAGCAATCGAGTAATTGGCTTACGCCAACTGTAACAAAGACAGAGAAGGTAGGCACAAGTAAGACCACTATAGGTACACATGCTGAAAAATCAATGGCCAAGAAGGATACCACGAAGGTGCTTCCAACGGTCACAATTGACCTTAAGGAAAAGACTACGTAGGAAACCAAGCACGCAATAGAGCAGGAGATTGATGAGGGGGATCAGGGTGGTGAAGCCCTTGTTGTGGACACGAGGGACATTGACTCCCAGTTTATAATAAGGAAGTGGAAGAAGCAGAAATAAGATAAATCCAGCAGCGCAAAACCATTTGTCCTCATTGAGGGGGAATTCGATGAAATTGGCAACATCATCTGAGCTGTGACGGAGGAGATGTGTGGGAATATTGAAGATCAATACAGAGCAGTATTGATAAAGATTCAGTAGGGCCTTAAATAGTTGTAGGTTCAGACTAGCGTGGTACAAGCGAGCATGAATCAAGAGAGGGTGGTACCTTCAACAATAGAGCTTACCTTAGACCTTCGGGCAATACATTTTCTAGAAGGATCACTAGACGTTGAGACTGCAGAAGTAAGGGAGAGTGTACAAAAATTAAAGAATCTGAGCCTTAATCTTGCAGCGGTCCCCCTTCAAATGTTACATGAGCTACATTAGGGCATCATAGATGAGCTAAAGGTACGGGAGCAACGAGATCTGTTGGTCATCAGCAAAGTCAAAATCCACAAGCAACATATGTTTGAAGAAAAGAATAAAGCGATGCAAGATCACGAGGAGGTAGTTGTGCATAGCCAGCACTTGGAAGAGACCATAACCAAAGTATGTAATGAGCTTCCAGAGCTCCAGATCCTAGCTAAGGTAGCTTCAACAAAAAATATTCAGAAACTGGCAGTAACAGTTAGAGAATCGAAGGAAGAGGTGGGTAAGGTTAGATTTGAACTACAGATACAGATTATAGAACTTCATATTACACTGCAACCTATAGCGACACTGAAAGTTTGAGAGCAACACGAAGCTTCCATAAAAGATGATATGGAGCGGATAACGACTGCAGTCAAGGACCGTAGTCAACATTTTGAAGATACAATGGAAGTATGGGCCTCACTGTAGGAGGAGCCACATGTGCAGAAGATCAAAGTGGAAATCAAAGATAAGAAACTGTAGTTCGATGAGCTTAAAGCAACGATGCAGACCTTAGCACCTGTGCAACAGTTCACCCATATTCAGGAAGGAACACTTCTGTAAGGACAAATTGATGAGATGTAGAGGAAGGCACAAATAATCTCCGCACGGACGCAACCTTGGGAAGATGAGGCCTGCTAGCTCTCATAGGAAGTAGAGGAAAAATTGAACAATATGCAACAAACGCAGAGGATCATCGACCTCAGAGTAGAGGGGCCGACAACAGAGGAGCTCGTGGATGAAGTTCGATAGGCCACACAAAAATGCACAACAACAATTCATCCATTGAAGTTTGCGTACATAGGCTTGAAAGAAAATATCGAGGGCGTACTAGCTGAGTGACTTGAGGATGAGTTACATATTTTGTTAGGGGACTGTTGGGTAGGGGTCCCCTAGGTCTAAGTTTTTGTATGAGTCACGTAAAGACTTCACATTTTGAGGAAAAGAGCTTGATTATCACAAGGTTATAAGAGTCAAAGGGGTTTTAGGGTGGGTCAAAGCCCTTTCTTTTGTAAAGGGGTGTGATTATCTAGAGTCTTTTGAGCTCCTCCCATAGATTGCGGACCATGTTATTGTAAGGGTAAAATAATATATAAAGGCATGTTTTAACAAGTCTAAGAAGTAAGCTAAGTTGAATGTAATGTTTTGAGTCTGTAATTAAGAGATATTTCTGTAATTGGATGAAGGGGAATGGTCCTGCATCTGTGTGTGTGAAGACCTTGGTAAGTATGCAACTGTCTGCATAGGCCCTTGCATCTATGTACACATGCCCCTGCAGTTGTGTGCACAGGGTCAAAAAGATTGTATATGGGAAGAATTGACTAATAAAGAATAATTTTGATACAAATATGTGTATTTTCGTATGTTCACATAATTTATGTGTTTTAGCCTATTTATGGTTCGTTTTATATATTTCTTCTGCAATTGCATCATGAAGGTTCAAATATTGTTTTCAATAATGAATAATACATGTTAGACTAGTTACACGTAACCCACAAGTCCATGAAGTAGGAAAATGCTTTACGACTGTAATGATAAGGTTACCAGTTCATGAAGGTCAGATTAAGCCCTAAACTGATAAAAAACTTATAGGCACACTTCATAGTCCCTTTGGATGCATAAAGATGGTTCTAGCATCCCCTAATATCGCCTCTGGTGAGACTGTGGTCTGTGCAAGCAGGTCGCTACCGAAAGGGCCAGTGGTATATGGTTTTGTTGGTTAGCGCAACTAACTCTGAACCTGGGTCTAAGCCGCTGAAGCCAACACGACCAATGCATATTTAATAAATGGAACGGTTACAGGCATAGGTGTGTGCATCCTTGAATAATGTGGGCCAATAATAACCAACCGCACTGACTTTGTGAGCATTGGTATCACCTGCGTAGTGTCCACTAGTTGGTCTGTCATGAAGATATTTTAATACCCTTTCTGAATCTTGTGCTTATCGACATTTGAGCAGAACACCATTGTGATGCTTCCAAAAAAGCACACCATGTACAAGAAGATATGATAAATATTTAAGTCAAATAGCCCTATTCTATTTGGTTGATAAATACAAGAGAAAGGTACCATGCTCTAGATACTGTTGCGCATCCGTGTACCATGACATGGTTTCATTTGTATGGGTAGCTTATTAAATGTTGTACATTTCAATTTCCAGTTCCCATTGAGAAGATTCCTCTTCTAGTGAATTAGCCATTTTTGTTGCAAGCCAGAGACCACAACCTTTTCTCATATGAACTAGATTAAATTCAAGATCATACTCTTGAAGAAAGCTTGTCATCTAGTTCGCCCTCCTCTCACCCAACTCTTGTTGTACAAAAATAAATCTAACCATTGGGTGAGGCAGAAAGATAATAACATGAATTTTAATAACGTAAGGCCTACAGTGCTTCACCTCGTTGTACACTGCATATGATTTCTTATTAATGGTGGGTAGTTTAATTCATATCCCTATAGTCTAGAAATCGTGAATAATATTGGTCACTTGTTTCCTTAATCATCATTTTTAGTAAGAATGGCTGCAAGAGATGTATCAGAAGCAAAAGTATATAACAAAAATTCTTTTCCAAAATATGGGCTACATAATGCCGAGGCTTTGACAATTTCTTGTTTAATCTAGGTGAAGGAGTCTTTCTCCCTTTGATCCCACTTATAAAATACATCCTTCTTAATAATCTCTTATAATGGCTTAACAATATGTGCATAATTTGAGATGTAATTTCTGAGGAAGTTAATTTTCCCTAGGAGGGATTGCATGGTTGTTTTATTCACGAGAAAGGAAATCTAAGTAATAGTCTTGAGCCATCTCGGGTCCACTTTAATAATGCTCTTAGCTATAATGTGGCCCAATATATTACCCTTGCACACCCTGAAGATGCTTTTCTTAGGATTTAAAGGTATGCCATATTTTCGACATCGCTAAAAAATCTACCTCAAATGAAGAAAGTGATCAAATATTTTATTTGAAAATACCGTAACATTGTCAAAGTACGACACTCGATTTTGTCCCATTAAACCGAAAATCGTGATGTTCATAGCCCACTGAAAGGTAGCACCTGCATTGATGATGCCAAAAGAAATATGCTTAAAAGCGAATGTGCCCCACTTAGTCGTAAATTTGGTTTTATATCTATCAGTTTCTGCTACTAGAACTTGGTTGTATCTAGAAAACCTATATAATTGTGAGAACATGTTTGAGCTAGATATAGTTTCAAGTATCTGCTCCATAGATGACATATGATAGTTTTCCTTATCTAAATCTTGGTTTAGGTTGCGGAAATCAAAACCTAAGTGTATCTCTCTAGACTTCTTTCTTACAAGAACCAAATTAAAGACCCAAGTAGAATGACAAACTTTTAATATGATTCGAGCATCCAACAATTTTCTTAGTTCTTTCTAAATGAGGGGTTCAAGCATAGGATGAAATTTTCTTAACTTCTGTTGAAATGACCTTACCCCTTCCTTGATGGGTATCACATGTTGGATAATTCACATACCATAAGTTTTCAAGTCATCTTACGTCCACACGAACACATCTCGATACTACTTAAACATCAGAGAAATTTTGAGGTCTAAAATAGGCCTCTTAAGGAATATTATAAAATAATAGCAGAAATAATTAAATAAGATTAGATTAGAACATCAAATTTTAGAGGTAAAAAAGAAAAAATTACTTCTTTAACTTGTATTTTCAACTTATCTCCCTATGAGTTTACTCAAATTTCAAGCGGGAGCACTCGTTGGATGTGAAATTTAATTCCTCATACAAGGAGTACCGATGTTGCATAATTTTAATGGACCTTGCTACATGAAAACTAAGAAATATATGGAAAAACGTTATTGCAATGAATCTTTTAATGTATTTCTCATTTTTCATGTAGCAGGGTCCATAAAAAATATGCAACATTGATACTCCTTGAATGAGGAATTAAATTCCACATCCAATGAGTTCTCTCACTCAAAATTTGAGTAAAATTGTAATGGGACAAGTTGAA
Organism: Pinus taeda; assembly: GCA_000404065.3. Classification (NCBI taxonomy): domain Eukaryota; kingdom Viridiplantae; phylum Streptophyta; class Pinopsida; order Pinales; family Pinaceae; genus Pinus; species Pinus taeda. Next base: position 53,446 of record APFE031627503.1, on the reverse strand, counting down.
AAGTATTTTTTTTTAATCTCTCTACCTTTTTACCTCAAAAATGGTGAATTATCCCCCATGGTTGACATCATCATCTTAAATCCTATTGGTTCTTATAAAATAGATTTTGGTTGTACATTTTTGTTTTGAGGCCCATTTTTGACCTCAAAATATCTCTAATTAAATACGGATAAAAGATTGTCACTCTTGAGATGTACAACATGTACTGAGATTCACATATTTTGTATCTTCATTGCTACTGAAATTTAATTGTTCTCGCGACAGTGTAGAACTGTGAGTGATTACATTAGTTGGTCCCTTAAAATAGTTTTGTAGGTCATAAAACTTCTCTAAAGATACCACACTATTTTGGAGAATTTAGAATCTACGAATAAATACTAATTCACTAGACAAGTAGTTGTGCCTAGAACAACAGTTTAAAGTGTTTTATACTTTCCCTATAAGAAATAGATAAGAAGAGAGGATAGAAGGCCTACCTGTAGTTCCACTTTCCTCTCGTCTCCCTTGTATTGATTTCGTCGCTCCTTCCCGTACTTAATCTGTTTGAAAAGTACCCTCTCAACACAACAGAAAACAAAAACCGATCAAAGCATACGATCCATTGAATATAAATGAAAGGAACCAGAAGCAATTCATACATATAAGCATTTTGAAAGAACACAACATATGGAAAATGGTTCAAACACTTTATTAGATAGAAGAAGGAATTACAACCATCAGTGTCTGATTCAAAGTCATTCCTCCAACTTGGATCCCATCCACATCACATCAAAAGCAAGAGAAGCTTGTGGCATCACATCATTTTCTCCAAAGTCAAGTCTCATAGCAGCATTATCTCCTTACAATTCAACATAATCTAGACCTTGATCGCTTAGATGAGTTGTCAATTTATAGGAAGATGAAGGAGGTTTTGTCATTAATGGTGACATTTAATGGTCTTCCATACTTAGAATTAGTTCCATGGAGGAAGGGATGAGAGGATAAGATGCTCCTTAACTCATTCCTCATCCATATTCAAGGTCATAGGAGTTGATAAGACAGGGAAAATTCTAGATGACTCCAAACGATAAGAATATTTCCCAAAATCTATGTGAATTTCGCTCATTCTCGCCCAACCCAGGTGAAAAGAAGCCTAAGTGCTTTGCAGAGCACCCTGGAAGTGGACTTAACTGCTCTACAATGCACCTTCATAAGGGCTTACCTGCGCTGATCCCTCTAGAGACAATTTCTCGATGCCTTCAAGTCATGAAACTGTCTGGGAAGGAGGCATTCAAAGGGGTGACTTGTTTAGGGCATGAAACAACTAAATTTAGGGTTTGATGAGCCCTAAAACACTAATATAAATGTTGGGATTTGATGTTCCCAAATGGATCTGTAATAGCTACCCCCTAAATCATGAAGTCAGAAAAATGCCAATGTCGAATGAAATTCTTTATGATGTGATGAGGAGGTATCAAAGTGGAAGGTGACTTGCATCAATTACAATACATATATCATGATATTTGATTTTACATGAATTGCTAAGGGAAGGCATACCCATACTCAGCTTATAAACTTTCATTTCATTTACATAAACAGTCGTCTACAGATATAGACACATGTTCAGAATGACTATCAATGTAAAACCATTGTACATATGATTTAGTACTCCTGATATCGCAGCTCGGATGGATGAAAATAGATTCGGGGTCTTCAATCTCATTCAACTGTTCGCTCAAGTACGATTCTAACCATGTGAATACGTGATATGAAGTCGAACATGGGAATATGTGATTACCAGTTGATGATGTAAGTTGTTAACAAATGCGAGAGAAATCACCGATAATAATAATGATCTTCAAGGTACTGTAGTACATTTTTCATGGTGTAAATGGATGATTTGATGCCGAACACCATACAAATTCTTTCGGTTGAAGGCCATTGATTTCAACCTATCGCCAGAAGCAAGAAACTTGTCATTGATGCATGCAAGCCTCAAGGTACTGAATGGGTGTTTCTAAGTCAACTTCTTGGATAATGAGTTGATGTCGACAAGAAGAGACTTGTCGCAGAGGGCCTTGATGTATCCCACATCAACGACACGAAACAAGTGTAGTGATTTTAGAGATGGAATTTGACTGACGACATAAAGTTCAGGAATGGCGGTCATGAAAATGAAGGTTTATGGTATTGCAAAAGATGGATTTTGACTGAATGACTTCTCTTGAACATGTCGGCGACACTAAAGTCAATTAGTAGCATTGACCCAAAACAAAGTGATGGATGGTATGATAGACCAACAATGTGATGACCATCAAGCTAATAACCCAACCCAGATAGTCATGGTGATGGAGTGAAAATGTCATGTTCAACAACGACTTGCCACCATAAAGTGGTTTTCCCCTTTTTCCATTTTACCCAGTCATTATTGACCAGTACCTCTTTATTTTTATCGAGATTGAGGAGGATAACATATGCTTGTTGTATAATTTCACCCTTCGGGTGAATCCATTGCTATTTGATATTTTAACGAGTCTAGTGAAGGTGAAACTCTGTCTTGTCTAGATGGACAAGTTTGTCGCTATTTGATGTTTTTAACGAGTTTAACGACAAATATAACTCAATCCTTTTCATGTTTAGAGAGTTTGAAAAGGGACGAAAAGAAAACTCCACAAGTTATTTTTCATAAATTAATCTCTCAAGCCCGAAAAAGCGTAAAATAATACAAGAGAGATATCGTTTCCAATTTGTTAACGAGTTGGAAAGGACAAGCGCTCGACAATCTTTTCATATTTAGAGAGTCTGAAAAGAGCTTAAAGAGGACTCCATTTTGAGGAATGACTGGTGTCTAGGGTAACAACTAGTTCCGATGATGTTGGAACTTCTCAAAACATGTTGATTTATGTGAAGAGGTTGGCTAATAAGACTACTCATTGCAACTGTTCTTCAAAAAAATGTAAAACAACCAAGTGAAAGTGTATGATTGGCCAAAGAGATGGTGGTGATGGAATGAAACAACCAAGGCTCATTTGATAGAAAAGGCTGATAGAATTGAAATCAATAGGGTTAAAATGGAAATGGGTTCATTTTTAGACAAGCTTGAACCATAGGGGATTATGCTTGTATTCAGTTTCATGTTTACACAAGCTTGAAACAAAAACTATGCTTGAATTCAGTTTCATTTTTACACAAGCTTAAAACGAAGAACTATGCTTGAATTCAGTTTCATTTTTACACAAGATTGAAACAAAGAAATATGCTTGCGATTGGTTTACATGCCCTGAGCATGATGAAAGGGAGAGTCTCTTGTAACCAGATGGAAGTCGCTGCGGTGAAGCAGGACAATTATCCAACACCTTTTTGGCTTCGTCCAGATAGGGACAAAGGTGAATGGGGTGATTCCCTTCACATAACCTACAGGGAAACTTAACTTTTACCATTAGGTGCATGCCCCCCAAGCTTCATTACATTCACTTGTAGACTACTCGTGGCTATCAGGTGGATGGAATGAAGGTTCTTTTACAAGATAAAGTGAAAGATTCGACTGGGATTTTACGAGATCTAATCAAAGACTCAACTTGGAACTTTGTTCCAGGGGACCTTGTTTCATTTTTGAATGAGATTGAAACAAGACAAGGAACTTTGCTCAAATTCCTTGTTTCATTTTTTTAACAAGGTTGACACAGTAAAAGAACTATCCTCATATTCCTTGGTTTCTTTTTTAAATGAGGTTGACTCAAGATAAGGAACTATCCTCATATTCCTTGTTTTCATTTTTTAATGAGGTTGAGACAAGACCAGGAACTATCCTCATATCCTTGTTTTCATTTTTTAACGAGGTTGACACAAGACAAGGAACTGTCCTCGTGTGACCTATTTCATTTTTTAATGAGGTTGAAACAGTAAAATAACTATCCTCACATTCCTTGGTTATGACTCATAAGAGGTCATGAAGGAGAGATTTGGTTCCAATGCCCCCAGTACATGATGTACAACATCACTGAATTGATCGTCAGTTGACATAGATATGGAACGGGTTGCCACATAATTGATCCGTGGCGGGGAAGATACCATTGGTACAAAAGGACCATTTAGGGAAGATTGTTGATTGGAAGCCATATTTGGACCGGGAAATGAAAGTTGGTCAACGGTGACAATTCTTCCCTCATGCGGGAAACAAATCACTCGAAAGAGTGTTGAAACAATATCTCCCATGTCATAAACATAGTCGTGCCCAAGAAGTAAATTGTAATCTAAAGGGCCTGGGACTATCATCACATTTAGATAAATGGTTTTTCCTCCCAAAGTGATAGGTAACTGAGGGAGGATCCCTAATGGTTGACTGGTTCCTCTATTAAAAGCCAACAGATTCTAGATAACATGCACAAGTGGTGGCGAACTGAGCACTTGCCAAGCAGTTGAGGAAAGGATACTCACTGATTCACCTTCATCTATAATAATGCCAGATACAATCATATTACAAACTTGTACTATGATCTGGAAAGGCACATAAGAAGGAAGGCATAATCCTGCCAGTCGATTCCAATCAAAGGAAGTGACTAGACTACTTGGAGGGGTACCGTAGAAACTGGAGAATTAACCCCTTGAGTTACGAGAACTGAAGGATTTTCCTCTTGTCTTGATGGAATAGGAGGACTACCCCCAAGCTCATTAGAATTTGAAGAAACAAAAAGAACTTGAGTGGTATCATATTCACTCTCTTCAGGAAAGGTATGATTAACTGAAGGTGAAATTGGGTCAACTATTACCTTGACCTGTTGACTTGGGTTGGGTATAGACTCATAGGATTCACTTTCAGATAGAGTGGGTTTGATCGACAGTTGATTTTGGTTAGTCAATTCATCAACTAGTGAAGGATTTAGGGATAGTTTCCTATAACTAGATGGAAGTCGCTACGGTGAAACATGACAGTTATCTAACACTTTTTTGGCTTCTTCCAGATAGGGACAAAGGTGAATGGGGTGATTCCCTTCACATAACCTACAGGGAAACTTGATTTTTCCCTTCTTTCCATGAACTTTAATACCACTAGTTGATGATGTGTCACCAACATGATCTCGAGAAGTTAATGGAACAAGATGATGTGAACGAGAAGACCATTCTTCTAAGATCTGAGGAATATTAGGACAATTTCAAAGAAGATGGTCTCCCACACAAAGTTTGCATGGATATTGAACTTTGTGAGGCTCGATAGACAATTTCTCATCAGATGTTGCATTCAAAGCAATGGTTGCTTGGTTGCCCCTCTGTTGAGTTTGCTTCTTCTTCTTCTTATTCCCTTTCTTCTTTTTCTTAGCCACCTGGTTATTAGTACCAATACTTTCACCAGGCGAAGAGGAAGAAGGGGAGGAAGAAACAACCGAGGAAGAAGGCAAAGGGTCAACTTTTGGATCAACTAGAGGTTGATTTTGTCCAGTTGGAGGTGTACTCGATTACGAAGAAAACATGGCATTTTGAACCAAGGAGGTTGAAAACAACCATACTGGCAAGCCAATGGTAAATCCCGGAAGGGACAATGTAGCCATATAAGGAGCACCAATATTTCCGGAAGGAGGAAAAGGACTAGGATTCCCATCAAAAGGAATTCCTTAATTGGTGGACTCTGGATTTGTCGCCATATGTTTCAACCTAAGATCAACTAAGGAGTGAGCGTGGAGGATGTTATCCACGGTCAATTAATTTTATTTTAATTAAAGTAACATAACAAAATAAAAGAGGGATGATCTAGGCAAAAGGTTTACCAAGCAACTGTGAACTGCATAATACCTCCTGGTGAATCAAGAAGTATGGGCAGGGAATCTCCCTGAATGTTGTGTTTGTTATATCACAGTTTACAAGGTGGCCGACTCGGTTACTTAAGGATGGATAACAACCTAGAGTTGTCCTCCCATATATACCCGAAGGTACATGGAGGCCCAGTCCGTATAAGCATTGTCTAATGAAAAATTGCACAGTGAGAGCATTCCCATATACTTTACGTACTGTAACACCGCCCTATATACCCGAAGGTACGTGGACGAGCTATGATATACTCACATATGTGGAATGAGGTATCGCACTCGATATGTATTGCAGACAAGTTAGCGACAACTGCTTTGTTTTACGATGCCAGAACACGTCTCTAGCCTAGACCTCTAAATGTTTTTCGTTAAGTGACAATGCTCCATTAGGTAAATTCAGATAAATTTTAAGTTGATCTTCTTTAGAATTTGCCTTTCAAGGTTCACCACGTGATGTATGTTTGCAATTCCTAAAATGAAACTAATATGACAAGCATTCTTTCCATTCAAATTAATAATGAAAATCCTTAGCTAGTAAGGATAGAGCAATCAGATCTTTGACAAAGAGCAAAGAACACATCTAATGCAATTTCCCTAGCTATTCCTTTCAAGCATTCACAAACTACAACATGAACGATGCAAGTTTTTCTTTTCATATCCCTTAATGTTATGATGAACAAAAATGAAATATGCACATACAATCAATTAATCTTTCATAAGAACGAAAACTTTTACGATGGTTCAGATTCGAAGGAAGAGAAGACTTTATGACACTTTCTTTCAAATGAATATTGATCGATAATGACAAAGAAAACATGAAGAAAAATTAATCAATCCAATCAAAGTTGGGCTAGACCAGGAGATAAACACTCATTTCTTGAGACATAACATTCATTGATTAATCAACAAACAATCAAATCGAGAAAATTTGGCAAAAACTTTTTCCAAAGGTGGGAAACTGATCCTAGGAGGATCAGTGCAGTTCAGAGTGGGAAGCGCATAGTCTCTAAGCTAGGGATGCTTTGCAGCGCACTGTGTCCCTCACATGCCTGTGCTGGTGACAGTGAGCCATTTCAAGAGGCAACTTTACACAGTTTTGACCAACTTTTCAATGTAAACAACTAAATTACAATCGATGAATACAAATAAAGTCTACAAGGATGTCTTAGGAGGTGGCTAAGCTACTAGGAAAGAGGATGCTTCCCCAGTGGAGTCGCCAAATTGTTTTGGAGAATTTAACATTTATGGATAAATACTAATTCACTAGACAAGTAGTTGTGCCTAGAACAACAGTTTAAAGTGTTTTAGGCTTTCCCTATAAGAAATAGATAAGAAGAGAGGATAGAAGGCCTACCTATAGTTCTACTTTCCTCTCGTCTCTCTTGTATTGATTTCGTCGCTCCTTCCCGTATTTAATTCGCTTGAAAAGTACCTTGTCAACACAACAGATGATAAAAACCGATCAAAGCATACGATCCATTGAGTATAAATGAAACAAATCAGAAACAATTCATACATATAAGCATTATGAAAGAACACAACATATGGAAAAAGATTCAAACACTTCATTATATAGAAGAAGGAATTACAACCATCAGTGTCTGATTCAAAGTCATTCCTCCAGCTTGGATCCCATACACATCACATCAAAAGAAAGAGAAGCTTGTGGCATCACATCATTTTCTCCAAAGTCAGGTCTCATAGCAACATTATCTCCTTACAATTCAACATAATCCAGCCCCTGATCGCTTAGATGAGTGGTCAATTTATAGGAAGATGAAGGAGGTTTTGTCATTAATGGTGACATTGAATGGCCTTCCATACTTAGATTAGTTCCCTGGAGGAAGGGATGAGAGGATAGGATGCTCATTAACTCATTCCTCATCCATATTCAAGGTCATAGGAGTTGATAAGACAGAGAAAATTCTAGATGACTCCAAAAGATAAGAATATTCCCCAAACCCTATGTGAATTTCGCTCATTCTCGCCCAACATAGGTGAAAGAAGCCTAAGTGCTCTGCAGAGCACCCTGGCAGTGGACTTAATTGCTCTGCAACTCTCCTTCATAAGGGCTTACCTGCGCTAGTCCCTCTAGAGGCAATTGCTGGATGTCTTCAAGTTATGAAACTGTCTGGGAAGGAGGAATTCAAAGGGGTGGCTTGTTTAGGGCATGAAACAACTGAATTTAGGGTTTGATGAGCCCTAAAACACTAATCTAAATGTTGGGATTTTATGTGTCCAAATGGATGTGTAACGCACACCCTTGGGCATGGGGCTTCCTTTATATTCTTGAGTTGATCCCTACAAGGCTTTCTCGTGCTCATATTCATCAATTTCCACAATCTTAAACACATTAGCATTTTCCATGAAATTCAGTATCTGTTGGTCATCATTGAAAACATGAAAATTAGTAAAGTTATTAGGTATGAATTGATTATAAATAATGTCAACTAAAAAACCATCTCTCAAAGGTGATAACCTAAAAGTAGCATTAGCTAATGTTTCTGTGGTTGCGTGATGAATTTGAGGAACAAAATTAATATTAAAAGCTAGGAAATATGAAATGAGACACCACACCTCTTGCTGATAATTTCTAAGATTAGGTGACACACAATGAATAATATTTCATAATTTTCTTGTAACAATCTTTGAGTCACCTATTACCTTAAGTGCTTCCACTTTGAGGTTTATGGATTTCTTTAAACCTAAAATGAGTCATTCATATTCGACAACATTTTTTCTGCACTCAAATTCGAAGCGACATGAGATCAAATGTTTTATCTTTCATGGTTCTATCAAAATACAAAGAGTTCCAGAACCCTCCTATGTTTTCGAACCATCGAAATACTAAGTCAAAATGTTAGCCACAATAGGGTTAGTTCCTAGAATAATACTACTTACATTTATGTTACAAAAATCATAAGCACAAGTTGGATTGCAAGGAAGGAGTTCCAACTATGTATATAGTGGTAAAGGGGATGGATGCACAAGATAACATCCATGATCGAATTCTAGGAAACAATTTCCAAAAATCATCTGCGCTTAATCGATAGGCTCATTAGGAGCTTCAAGCACTCTGATAGTATGTTTCATGAAAGGTCCGCTCTTGACTCATATTTTATTGTTCTTTCCCTTATATGGACGTCACAAATGCGACCAGTCTATAACAAAGTATCCTTGCAACTTGCTAGACCAATATCTACTCAAAAGAAATCCAAAAGCTTCCAGAATTTCCATAATGACAATATCAATACATTGATGAACTTTGTGGTTTGATGATAAACAAATTAGAACATTATTAGGCTTACCAACTTCTTGTACTAAAGATCTATCTAATTGAATGATTCTTGTTAAAATATGAAACTGTGGTCAAATTCCACTTTGAGAAACTCATTTGATGGAGATAATGATTGCATTGAATTCCTTTTTTTGAGAGGATGAAAAGCAACCTAAATGTCACTCAAAATGGATAAGGAAAAGTGTACTTATGAAGAAAATCCCACATGTGCATATTTGATAAGGTCAGCCCTAAAGGAAATTTGACACTCTTGGAAGGCTATAAATACAAGTGACCTCTACCTCATTTGGACATCATCATGAGACACTCTTCTATCTTGTTTTTTTGCTCGTACAGGTTTGAGGCTTGTTTGCAGAGGAACAAGTTCGCTCGAAGATGAAATTGCGGGGTCTGAAGCTCACATTTTTGTTTTAGGATTTTTGGGCCTCATTTGTAGGCACATGAAAAAGAGATTTCTACTTCAATCTCTTGCTACTAGGCTCATCTGTGCGACCGAAGCATCCCAGTCATATGCACAACTTTTTGTCTGTGCGACTGATATATAGGGTTTCAAAATCTCGGTTGCAGACTGCAATTGCCTTCTTGTAGGTTCCAGAGAGTGACTGGAAGTGATCCTGGTGGATTCTCAAAATTCTTAATATTAAAATTTCTCAAATTCTTTCGAAACTAACTCTATTTCATAATGCATGTCATTCTGAATCCAACACAACTTGAATGGGAGAAAAAAGACATCATATGAAAAAGTTACAACTAGTCAAAGTTCAAATCCAAACAAGCCAAAAAGTCAACAGGTCAAAGTCAAAATCAATGCTCATGGTTCTAACAGTCAACGATCAACTCATGGTTCCAGTAGTCAGGGTTCTAGGCTCATAATTCTAGTTGACACGTGGAATGTCTAGAGATTGACAAGTGTCATTGTGAGGTTGGTGAGATGTGGTCCAATGGAATTGAGCCACACAGCCCAATGAGAGGGTGACGCATGACCCAACTGGGGGCCACCATGTGGCCCTGTTCTATCCGTAAAAATTTTGGATATGGATCAAATAGACTGGACGAGATTCAAACTCCAGACCTCTTGACATACATTCTTAACTCTCACCACTGAGCCATTGACATCGCTTGTTATAAATAGTAAAAAGATTGTATTTAAAATTTAAGCGTTAGGTGTTTGGGAGGAGGGTTCGAGCATTAGCCCTGACCCCTGGTCATGTTATCGCCCACAGGACCCTGGATTGGAGCAACAATGGAGGAATGGTGGGGACCAGACCTAGCCCCTAGTCACAGAGATGGCATATGCCCTCACAGAAGGCTTAATGGAGAGGGTGGGGCTATAAGCCCCGACCCGCAGTGTTATGGGACACCACATGCCCATGCGAAGGAGCCTATGCCAGAGTGAAAGAGCGAGTAGCCCCGACCCTTGGTTCTCGACACACCATATGACCATGCAACAAAGGTCTAAAAGGAATTAGCGCTTTTGACAAAAAATTTGGATTTCCACGGGATCGAACCCTTGACCTCTCACCAACAATACATGCACCTTACCATTAGGCCATCAGTTAGTTATTATTATATATGGTGGGACGACTATATTTAAAGTGTATCTATTCGCAGTTTGGGGGGAAAGAATATGGTGGTAGCCCACCATATTCCCACAGTATGATATATATATAATATATAATATATAATATATATATATATATATATATATATATATATATATATAATACTAAATATATATATATATATATATTATATAATATATATATTATAGAGAAATTACAACAATGTTCGGCATAAATTTTGGGCCAAAGTATTAACTGTTGGCTATATTTAAATGCCAAGCTAGATATATGTGAATGGTTGGGTGTGGCAGTCATGTTGCATGCAACAGACCCCACCCTATAATTAAAAATTACCATATATTTTGTCAACCACTGATAAATCATTCAAAAAAATCAAATCACACCTATTGTGGATCGAACCCCCGATTGGGGTCTATATAAGACAAGCACCCAACCATTGAGCCACAACATGTTTTGTTGTAAGGTTTGCAGAGTCAAGCTCTTTTATTAGCAACTTAGACTGTTTTTTACTTTTTGAAGCAGTACTGAGGCATTTTTTAGCACTTTAAGAGCCTAAACAACGATTTTGTTGAGAGCTAAGGCAGGAAAGGTATGCTTCCTGCACTTAGATAGAGAAGGGAAGGCTCCTGTAGTTGAGTGCGTAGGAGGCCTGGGTAGAGTCCGCAGCTATGTGCGCAGACCCCTACAACTGAGTGCACAGGATAGAGAGTCTGTAATTGGTGAACTGAAGATCAATAAAGAGGATTTTTCACAGAATTACCGTGTATTTCCATTACAACTTTTTATGTTATATGTTTCAGATTAATGTTATGTTCTATGGAATAACGATTGAATGCTATGCAACTTTACTAAATTTGTCTTAATAATGTATGAAATGAGTGTTTAGCCACTTTCGTGAAGCTACAAACTATTTCTCTTAATGCTATATGATGAATTAAGTAGATCTATGCAAAATTAGATCTAGGGTTACTTGTTGATGCACGAAAGTAAATAAGTTGATTGTTTTAGGTCTGCAATTGTTGATCGTAGGCCTTCACAAAGGTTTGAAAACCAGTTAAACTAGTTGCAGTAAAAGAGCCCTAGGAGATTATCGATCTGTGTAGAAGAAAATCTGAGGCACTAGGAGACATCACATTCGTCTCTGGATGCAGAAACTTGGTTCTTGCATCCCCCAAAACTTCTTTGGGTGAGACTGCAGCCTGCGTTATGTGGGTTGTTGCCGAAAGGGCCAGTAGCATAGGGTTTTGCTAGTTGGAACAACTAACTATGAACCTAGGTCAGGACCCCTAATCTAACAAATCTCCTTTACTATGAGACCTCCTCGTTGTTATATTACCGAGACCTTACTTCTAGGATGGCATCGAGTCCTTGATAACACTGATTTTAGCCTTTTTCCTAATTTTCAACTTGTTGTACCGAAACAAAGTTTCACCCTTGACTCTTCACCAATCTGTAGCCTTGTTTAACACCAAACTAATTCATTGTAGTCTCCTATACGAAACACAGAGATATCTGAACTTGTCTTGCACTAGGCCACCCAAATTCAGAGAGATCCAAAATTTTGTTGACTCTGATTAGCCCTAAACAAATCCTCGCTATCCCTTCCTCATCTATCCGAGCTCCTTTTTTGACATCTGAATTGTGATCTGAACTTATCACTGAACTTTTCACCCAAATTTTAGAGAGACGTTTGAACTTCTTCAACATGGAAATACAAAACCCCGGTCATGTATATATAGTATTTTTCTATATAAATAAGCCAAAATATGCATCCCAATAGGTGTGTCTTCATTTATGTGAGCCGGCGTGAATTCTTCTCTTTATCTATAGGCTGACTTGAAGAGAACTTGTGCTTGACTTTTGAAGGGCTACTAGACCATTCTATTGACGCATATACATTTCATACATGACATTAACTCTTTTGACAATTCCTAAAGGCTCACAATGGGAGCCATCTAAAAATAGAATCCCTTTCTCATGAAACCCATGAAGCAAGACTTACAATAATAATTTTATTTTCATTCTTTGCATCATTTACAAAATCACAATTACATGTCATTATGAAGACCTAAACTAGTTACACTTTTCAACACTCCCTCTTAACAAGGGAGGTATTCATAATGGTACTTGGTCATTCTCAATCTAAAGAATTTCTCATATGAAGAATCAGATTGGCAACCCATCAGTATAGAATCAGATTGGCAACCTATCTCTCCACAATGTTGGTGAGAACAATGATTTATAGACACCCTAATCATTGTCTCTTAGACCATACCCCACCGAGTTCTCAACATGTGTTCCACCAAGACTATTCTTATCTTGGATTCCAAATCCTAAAAAAATATGAGTCCTCTACTACTACTCTTATATTGGATGCCCTATCTCCTCCTCAAAGAGCATCAAATGCCAGATGATTACCAAATCCTCCATTCTGTCTTCCCAAATGAAGACCATAATGAGGTGTCTATCTCTCCTTCTTAATTAGGGAGGACATATCTATTCCAATAAACGAATGTACTCATTGCTACAGAAGGAATGTACCTAAGCTCCCTCTTGGCTTAGGAATTTCAAAGTTTCTTCCAAGTAAGAAACTTGTTTCCAGGCTCACTCTTAATTAGGGACCTACAACAGCTCCTTAGGTGGAGATGATAGGACAACCAATTACTTCAATAACTCCTCCTCAATGTGTCATGAACGTATTTTCGTTATCTATAAGTCTTCATGTTTGGGACTTCTACATAGGGAACCAACCATCCATCACTTTCATCCATGAGTCAGCCATGTCATCATCAGAAAGTTATCCATCAGTCCATATCTAACCTTCCTTCATGCCATGTTTCTTTCTTAATGCCATGTTTACTTAAGGATTATTCATCCTACTACATGTGCATCGATGGTGGAAGACATCCATAGATCTTCCCTTGGTAGTATTGGATAAACCTATATAGATATTTGTTAAAAAATAAAGGAATGAACATTAAAATTAGCATTACCTTTGTGATGGTCTTTCATCATGACATCTACCAAGTTTTCATCAGGATCCTGCATACATATCAACAAATATCCCAAAGATATATATTGTCAAGGGTCTCTTCCTTTTTCAGACTCCATTAGAGTCTTCCTATCTTTCATGGAGATATCTAGTCAAATCTTCTTGGTCTTTCGGATGTTGATTTCCTTTCCATGGTTGCATATCTTCCTTCCTTTCTTTACACATTTCACTCCTATGAGCTTCCAATCATAGTTCCTCAATTGTAGTCAACCACCTCATACTTCATATGAGGAAATATTATGTTGATTTCATCTAGTGTGACCCATTCCTTCTAGCATCCTTTCATAGGAGGAGATTCATTTCCTTTGATCATGCTTCTGAAGATAAAGTAGTGATACATGTTACCTGCAACCAAACAACATGACTTTATAATATTTAATACAAGCATACATACCTTATTTACCTTTAGGTCATATAGGCTTCTTTCAGTAGCTTCCGTGATTGAAAAGAGCTTCAACCCCTTGATCTACTTCATCTCTTATGTCATCATACCATCATCCCATGAATTCCACAAGTTGGAGTTCTTGATGAAATAGTTTCTTCCTCTCTAGATTTTTGAACCTTCCGATGGAGATTCCATCAGAGAATATTGAGGATCTTTCATATCCCTATCCAGCATATGTTACCGTTTTTATGTATGATGAGCCTTGTTCTAGATGACTTCTTCATTTCCCTAAGTTTCCAATGAGGTTCTCAAGAGCTATATCCTTCATATTTCACTGCCATATATTTTGTTCCATACACCCTTCATGTTTCCTATGATGATGTCATGAGCTCTTACTTCTAATTCTTTTCCTCTTACTTAGACTTCCTTCTTTTAGCTTCCTCCACTTCTTCGGTGAAATGGACTTCTTCTCTGTTGTCCTTGTTATTTCCCTTCTTGATATTAGGATAATATTTCATAGGATCGAATCTTAGTTATGTTCTTCTTTCCTTTCGACAAATGTTTGAATACTTTTTTCCCTCAACTTGTCTTCATCTATTTTGCATAGAAACCATAAGTTGTTGAATGGGATAGCCTTCTTATCCTCATAGATATGTGTTATCTTGCTCATCAATTAGTGCATTTAGAAAAATGAGGATGATCTCCTTATCATCTCTCCCAGATCTTGTAGTTGAGATCTTATGAATATCTCCCTTCATCATTTGATACCTTCAATATGTGTAGATCAAATCTAAGTGATATTACTGTTCTTATCGCATCTTTAGAGAATATTTATACCAATTTATCATATATGTCTTTTGATGTCTTCAATCCTGCTATATGGGGAATGAAGGGACCTTTAACAGATTTCATAAGAATCCCTTGAGCCCTTTGATTCCTTTTCATGTATTCAGATAATGCTTGAACTTCGGTTGGTTTGGAGACTTTTTCATAGATATGATCAATGAATTCACTTTATTCGAGGACTATGTCTATCCTCCTTTTCCATGCAAGGAAGTTTGATGACCCAAAAAGCTTATAGATCTCCTTGCAAAAACAAATCCATTTTACTAGATTAGATTATAGAATAAAAGATACTTACTTGACAAGTGAAGATTAAATCTTTAACTTGATCCCTTTGATGGTGATTGGTGAAAGATGTATTAGTTCCCTTTTGTATGATCTTCTTCCAAATAAACTCCCTTCTTCAATAAAAGGAGATTTCACCCTTTTATGATGACAACACCTTTGATCTATCTACCTTGGATGATGGTGATTGATGAGGATGTCTTAATGTTTCCTCGAATGATCTTCTTTAAGAGTAATGAAGGGGTCCTTGCTTCAATGAGAGGGAACTTGCCTTATAGCCTTCAAGATACTTTGACTTATTTGGTGGTGAATGAGTGCATATTAGAAACACTTCTAGGGTTTAGAATTTCTCCAAGATGATGTGATCTTAGTCCTTGAAGTGCTTCTCTTATATGCCTATACTTTGGGCTACCTTGCATGGTAGATCTCTTCAACTTGATGAGGGTATTTTTTGTTTTTTGATGATGACTATAGAATCCAACACTTTTGTTGGTGTAGACTTCTAGTTGTCTTGATTTGTAGATGTATTCGCCTTGAGTAGAAATAAGGCTTTGGCCTTGATTATTTGATTTATGATTCCAAGACTTATTTTTAAGTAGACTTTCTTCTTTCATCTATGGTTTGATTCTTCAATTTAGACCTTTTAACCTTCACTTGGATATCCTTTGACTTGCTTTGATTCCATTATTGAAACTCGATTCTTGAGTATCTCTTTGATTACATGCCCTTTTCTTGACTTTGACAACTCAGCTCCAATACCATGTTGAGGAATCTAGGGCATCAATAATTAGGTGATTTCTCTTTGATTAGTAACTGCTTGTGAGTGATTTTTACAAACTTAAATTAGGATCTACTTTACTTTAGTTATTAATGTTCTTCTTCATCAAACAACTACGAATGCATGAACATAAATAGATAAGAGACACAAAATGTAGGTTATCTTCTAGGGCCAAAACCTCTCACTCTTTGAGAGGAAAAACGAACAAATTCTTCTTATAGAGATTCCAATTGATGAATAACAAGACCAAAAATTTACATTATGCACTCCAAGGTGGTTGCATATGTGCCTTCAGCTTTAGTAAAGGATGTCCTAACCCAGCCAGATGTTGATGGAAGAAGAGTCAAATGGATTGCAAAACTCATAGAATTCGATATAGAGGTGAAGCCCACCAAGCTTGTCAAAGGCCAAGGCTTGGCTAAGCTTATGGCCAAGGAAAATTGCAATCCGCTGGACATAAATTGCATGAGCTTAAATTCAGATGGAGAACAAATAGAGGAAGTAGCAGGAAAGCATAAATAGAGCTAGTCTTTGGCTGAGAATTTGGCCACTTTTGAGTGGTATTCCAGTATAGTTCATTTCTTATTGAAGCTAGAAGTACCTCCAGGGCTTAGCTCGGGTTAGGCCAGGACCATTAAGCTCAGATCAACTAAGTTTTGTATTAATAAGAACCTGCTTTATTGGAGAGACCCATCTGGAATTCTCTTGAGATGTTTAGACAACGAACAATCTGTGGAAGTTATGAACCAATTTCGTTCCAGCATCTATGGAAGGCATCATTATTGGAAAACCACAGCCCACAAGATCCCGAGGGTTGGGTACTATTGGCTTGGTATGTTCTCTGATGTGTTTTAATTTGTGAAATATTGTGACAAATTCCAGAGGTTTACAGGAAGACAACAGATGAAATCTCTGCCCTTGAAGCCAATACACACCAATGGTCCCTTCCAGTAGTGGGGTTTAGATTTCATAGGGGAGATTAATCCACATTCCAGTGGCCAACACAGGTAGATCTTAGTAGCCAATGACTATTTTACCAAATGGATTGAAGCTATACCCACTAAGAAGGTTGATCACTAGGTTGTCATGAAGTTCCTAATCGAGAGCATTTTCACTAGATTTGGCTGTCCAACCAAGCTAGTCACTGATAATGCAGTGCCTTTCAGAGCCAAGGAATTGGTGGAAATGTGTCAATCAATGGGCATTCAATTAGTGCATGCTACCTCATATTATCCTCAAGGGAATGGATTGGCAGAATCATCAAATAAGAGCCTGGTAAGGATAATCAAAGAACTGTTGGAAGACAACAAAAGGAGCTGGGATTCCAAGTTGAAGTTTGCGCTATGGGCTGACCAAGTTACCACCAAGAAATCCATAGGGAGTTCCCCGTTCAAGTTGGTGTATGGGACTGAGGTTGTTTTTCCCAATTGACCCTCCCTGTGGCCAAGTTCTCGCAAGAAGAGCTGGATGAAGGAGATGACATGGAAAGGAGGATGAGTGGCTTGTTTGAAGTCCAGCAGATCAGGGAACAACTAATTGAGAAGTCAGCAATGCATCAAAAGAAGATCAAGGAAGTCTTTGATAAAAAGGAAAATATGGACAATTTTACAGTTGGTGACTGGGTTCTCAAGTGGGATGCGTTCAAGGAAAAGAAGGGTAATCATGGCAAATCCGACACCTTGTGGACAAGACCTTTTGTCATTACTTAGGCTCACACAAACAACACCTTCTTCCTTCACAATCTGGAGGGGGAAAGTTTTTTCAATGGCCTAATCAATGTGAAATTTCTCAAGCTTTATTTCGTTTAAGGTTGTAAAGGTCTTAGCATTGTAAATATGTTTTTGTATCATTTTTTATTTTTATGCAAAATTGACTCCATGCCCAATGGAACACTAGGAGGAATATTTGATTTTGGTTTTGCTGGAAAGGTAGTGGTCTACAGTTCTTGAAACCTCACAAGGAGGCTTTCATCCCCAGAAGGAGCCAGTGTTAGCCCTGAGGTGCAACGCTTCTAGTTTGAGGACTAAAGGAAGAAGATGGTCTGCTTTGCTATTCTGGAAGGGGCCCCACACGGGCCATCACTCCACTTTCCCCACTCTTCCACTTACATTCTATCCCGCTCATATCTTAACCCGACCCTCACTTCATAACAAAACCCTCTTCCACCTTAGCCTTAAATAAATTAATCCAAAACCCCCCAAAAAAACATTACCTCCCATACCTCCATGTCCCTCCGCGATTAGATCACTCCCTGTTATGTTCTTAACCTGCAAGACGATACCAGAATACCAAATATGCGAAGAAATATACCCAGAACATAGAACAATGAGAAACAACAGCAAGTATTTTATTATTTAGAAAGCAATGTTCACTTGCCTCTTCGAGGGGGCAACCTCCAATAGAGCCGAGCTTGATTACAAAATAAGACCCTATGCTCCTCACAGGGAGTCTCTATCCTTTATATATGATTCATACATGCAATACCATGGAGCAATACCATGGTTCTTATTAATACCATCTATCTAATACCATGTTCCATTTGCAACTAACTGTGGTCCCGTCATTAAATGCGGGTTAACCACTGACAATTATTAATATGGGATTTATTGACTCTTTACTTAACTATACTTATGACTCGATCCTACTACATAAATAAGGGGGTTAGGGTGGGACCCTAACATGCCCTCCCCCATAAGAATAGCCTTGTCCTCAAGGTTGAAGCTGCGGAAACTGCTGAAGAATAGTGGATGGTTCCCAGGTTGCATCTTCTAGAGACATCTCTTTCCACTTGACGAGGACTTCCTTGATCATGCAGCCACGTAGGTGCCATTCTCGTGTGTCCAGGACTTGTTCATGTTGGAGCCAGATTGACCCTTCTTCATCCAGTTAAGGTAGACTGGTTTAAATTCTGAAATTGTTCCCAATCACTTTCTTGAGGCATGAGACATGGAAAACTGGATGGATTTTTGCAGTGCGTGGCAAAGATAGCTTGTAGGCTACTTCTCCAATGCGCTGAAGTACTTGATACGGTCCGTAGAATTTTGGAGATAGTTTCTGACACCCCTTGTCTTTGAGTGATGTTTTCTTATATGGTTGCAGCCTTAAAAATACCTGGTCTCCTTCTTGAAATTGGCGTTCTGATCGATGTTGATCTACCTGTTGCTTCATGCGGTTTTGAGCTTGATGAAGATTCTCTCTAAGATGCGCGAGCATGGTTGTGCGGTTCTGTAGGAGTTGATCCACTGCTTATACCTTTGAGTACCCCTTGATATAAGAAGTAAGGGAAGGAGGGAGTTTACCATAAACTACTTCATATGGAGTCATTTTGGTGGTCGCATGATAGTTGGTGTTATACCACCATTCAACTAGAGGTAACCACTGTACCCAGAGCTGTTGCTTTTCTGAAGTGAAACACCTAAGGTAGGTTTCCAAACATTTGTTGACTGCTTCAGTTTGACCATCAGTTTGTGGATGATAGGAAGTACTGAGGTTTAGTTGGGTACCTTGTAGCCTGACGAGTTCCTGCCAAAAATTACTAGTGAAGACCGGGTCACGATCAGACACAATGGAAGTCGGCATGCCATGCAATTTGAAGATCTGATCCATGAAAAATTGAGCGACCAAAGTTGGTGTAAAAGGGTGGGGTAGGGTGCAAAAATGAGCATACTTAGAAAGTCTGTGCACCACCACCATGATGACTGACTTGTTTCCTAACTTTGGAAGGCCTGTAATGAAATCCATAGAAACCTCTGTCCATATTGATGTTGGAATGGGAAATGGTTGTAATGTGCCTGTTGCTTTGACAGTCTCTCCTTTGTGGCGCTGATAGACGTCACATTCTGCTACAAAAGTAAGATGTCCTCTTTCATTCCTATCCAAAAAAATGATCTTCGAGTGCGAGCATATGTCTTCTGAAATCCTGAATGTCCTGCAGTGGGGGATGAGTGCAACTCTGCCAAAATGCTGCTTTTGAGGGTGAATGTTGGTGATAGTATGACTCTGTCCTTGTAGCACAAAATCTCATCCTGCCACGAGTAGCCCTTGGTGGAATTTGGATCCGCCTGAAATTGAGTAATGAGTTGGGAGAACCATGGATGTGAAAACCATTCCCTGGGAGCCTCTTCAATCCATTCTGGAATGGGAAGGGAAATTGTGAGCAGGGTACTTTCGTTCTCAAATTGGCGAGATAATGCATCTGCTATAGTATTTTCGTGCCCTTTCTTGTAAATTATCTCATAATCATATCCCAGCATTTTGGCGAGCCATTTATTTTGTTGTGGTGAGGATAGGCGTTGCTCCAAAAAATGTTTAAGACTTTGATGGTCTGTGCAGATTTGGAAGCATCGCCCCAATAAGTAAGGTCTCCAGGTATCTACTGCATGTAAGATGGCCATCATCTCCTTGTCATAGGTATATTGTCCCAAATTCTTCCCACTTAGTTATTGGCTTGTGAAGGCCAAGGGCCGACCTTCCTGTATTAAGACTGCCCCAATACCCATACCCGAAGCATCACATTCAATGACAAAATATTTGGTGAAGTCTGGTAGTGCTAAGACTGGAGTGGAACACATGCCATTTCTGAGAGCTGTAAAGGCTTGTTGTGCTTCATCATTCCAGACGAATGATTTTTTCTTGAGGAGTTGAGTGAGGGGCATCACAATGCGACCATAGTTGCGGACAAATTTACGATAGTAGCCCGTGAGACCCAAAAATCCTCTCAGGCTCTTCAATGTCTTAGGTTGAGGCCAATCCTGCATTGCTTGGATCTTTTTGGGGTCCACCCTGACACCTTCATGACCCACAATGTGGCCCAAATACTCAACTTCTTCCATGCCAAAAGAACACTTGGACATCTTAACAAATAATTTATGCTCACGGAGCAGGTGCAAGAGCTGATCTACATGCTGAAGATGTGCAGCCCAAGTGCAACTATAGATGAGGATGTCATCGAAGAAAATGAGGAAATTTTTTTTGAGATATGGTTGAGCAGGTGGTTCATAAGGCTTTGAAAAGTAGATGGGGCATTACAAATACCGAATGGTAGCCAGAAACTCATAATGGCCTTCATGAGTTCAGAAAGCAGTCTTTGGAATGTCGACTTCTTTCATGCAAATTTGGTGGTAGCTTGAACGAAGATCAAGCTTAGTGAAGAATTGAGCCCCATTTATTTCATCCAACAAATCATCAACAACCGGGATGGGAAATTTATCTTTGATTGTCAACTTATTGAGGGCCCTGAAGTTTGGACACATACGCCATTCCCCATCTTTCTTGAGCACCATGACCACCGGTGATGAATAAGGACTAATGCTGGGATGAATGACGCCTACTTGCAAAAGTTCCTTGATTATTTTTTCTATTTCATTCTTTTGGGAGAACAGATATATATATCGACGCACATTTGATGGTTGGGCCCCTGGGACCAAAGTGATTCTATGATCATGTTCCCCTCTCGAGGGTGGAAGCTCATGAGGCTTGTCAAAGACTGGCAGATGATTATTTAAAATCTGTTGCATCTCAGGATGAATCAAAAGAGAATTGGGTTCGACGGCCTGGATGGCATTAAATTGAACTATAACTCCATGATGGCCCTTTTTTAACAAATTTTCCATCCTATGTGAGCTAATGATAGAGGGAGCTCCTGCCTAGAGTCCGCGGAGGGTATGTGTGTGGTTGTTCTGCTTAAAGCTCATATATAACTCCTGGAAATCCATTGTGATTGGGCCCAGTGTGCAAAGCCATTCAGCACCAAGGACAATGTCGTACCCTCCCATGTGGATGGCAAACATGTGGGTCTTTAACTAATAATCCTCCATTTGAAGTTTGACATTTTCACAATGGCCGTCACATTTCATTGTTCTCCCGTCCAATTTGGACTTGGAAGTTAGAAACTACTTGTACAAAACAAAGCATTGCTTCCGCGACTCTTTGATGGATAAAATTATGTGTACTTCCACTATCAATCAAGGCTACCACTAGGAGATGCTTAATAAAGCCTCTGATTTTGAGAGTTTGAGGCGAAGAAATCCCTGCCAGAGCATGTAGTGAAATAACTGGTTCTTTAGGGACATGGTCCTTCTGGTTGTCCTCTTCTTCCTCCTTTGGTTCCTCAAGTGGTGGGGCTTCCTCCGATGAGCTATGATCAATAGCATCAATTTGAAAGAATTTTATGACCAGGGGAGTATTTTTCATCACAATAGTAACATAATCCCTGCTTTCTTCTTTCTGCCATTTCTGTCGGTGACACCTTTTGAACCTTAAGTGTTTGGGTAACGCTGTGAGCCGGTGGGGGGCGATCCTTAGAGGTGAAATTTGGGCGATTGGACTGGGCCACTAATGCACGTTCAACTTTACAAGCTACCTTGCAAGCCTCTGACCATGTGGGAGGGTGGTGTAGTCGAATGTGAGCTTGTATGGCCTCTTTAATATCATTGATAAAACATTTCGTGTAGAACTCATCTTGGAGACCTATAGTGTGGAAAGCTAAGGCTTTAAAGGCTGTAATATATTCATCCACTATGCTAGTTTATCGGAGCTTAGTGAGATGACCCAAAAAAGCAGAGTCATGGTCAAAGCGCTCCATAAGAGCTTTTTTGAATGTGTCCCAAGTCAAGGCCTTCCATTGCAACGTTGATGCCATTGCCATGATTTCCATCTTTCATTGTCCAAGTACATGCTCCCCACCATAAGCTGAGTTTCATTACCCAAGATGTAATTCAGATTGAAATATTGCTCCATTTGTGCTATCCTTGCTGTCGAGTGAGAGCCATCAAATTTATGCATATCCAGCTTGGGTGGTCATGGACAGGATTGTTGGTGGATGCCCTAGAGGTGAAGAGAGTGGCTAGACTCACCCTCACTGTGTTCATTGCCAATATACGCCTCCTCGTTGGCTTCCTCCTTGCCCTTAGAGAATGTTGTAGTTATTTTCACCAGCTGGTCTTGGATGTCTTTCAAGGATTGTTCAAGTTTGTCGATCTTCTCATTGGCCATAGCTTAAGCTCTAGTTTCTACCATGCACCGATCGGATGTACTTGAAATTTGGGACTGTCTGAATTTTTTAGGCACTAACAATTGAATGGTACCACCTTGCTCAGCTCGTCGTCCTAATTCTTATGGGCTAAGTCACCAATAAGCGCTCCGGGGCGT
The DNA here is from genome assembly GCA_000404065.3 of Pinus taeda. Lineage (NCBI taxonomy): Eukaryota > Viridiplantae > Streptophyta > Pinopsida > Pinales > Pinaceae > Pinus > Pinus taeda. The sequence continues at coordinate 30,293 of APFE031627503.1, read as the reverse complement.
CTCAGTTGCCGAATCTTCGAAATGTCAATGCTGCCAAAAGTCTTGCGAAAATCACGCCCAGGTATAGGAACCCACACAACTACTCAAATCTAGATGGCAGATTTGATGGATCTGAGAGATCTGAATGGCTGATCAGAGAGATCTTGAACGGTGGAACAGATTGCTGCTACAGATCTGATGGATCTAATAGATCTGAATGTTTGTTCTGATAAATCTAAACGACGGGACTGATTGCTGCTGCTGCTGTAAAACCCCCACTTGTGAGATCTGATCTGGTAGAGATTATGCGTGATCCAAAGATAGAGAAGGGAACTATGGTCTCGAGGAGTGTCAGGTGCTACGAATCGCAATATACATAAGGGTCTGACAATAGTACTCAACCCAATTTTTCAGGGCACTAACTAAGGAGGATCAACCATACCCTTAACTGTACAACCCGACTACCCTATCATACAGGTGAGTAATCTCTCTGAGTGTTGTTCTCAGTGTACTGTAGCAGCAAGACAGCTGACGGTTTATCTATGGTGAGGTTTCAAAGGAGCTAGGGGGCTTTCGATATACCCAGAGGGTACTTGGAAGACAGTCTGCGCTCGGTTCTATCTAATGCGCTACTACTCGAAGGGGTGCCCACAGGGGTTACAAGGGAGTCCAACAAGCGTGACCACCTCTTGTATTTCCTGCGTGCATGCCTCCCCAAATCCGCGGGTTTATGCGCTCAATGACAGATCTCGTGGTTTAAAGACGCCGGAACACGTCTCTAGCCAATTTTTTTTTTCTAAAAAATTGAGATCCCACCGGGCCTAGAAAGCGCTCTGATACCACTTGTTATGCTCTTAACTTGCAAGACGATACCAGAATACCAAATATGTGAAGAAATATACCCAGAACATAGAACAATGAGAAACAACAACAAGTATTTTATTATTCAGCAATTTTCACTTGCCTCTTCGAGGGGGCAACCTCCAATAGAGCCGAGCTCGATTACAAAAGAAGACCCCATGCTCCTCGCAGGGAGTCTCTATCCTTTATGTATGATTCGTACATGCAATACCATGGAGCAATACCATGGTTCTTATTAATACCATCTATCTAATACCATGGTCCATTTGCAACTAACTGTGGTCCCATCATTAAATGCGGGTTAACCACTGACAATTATTAATATGGGCTTTATTGACTCTTTAATTAACTACACATATGACTTGATCCTACTACATAAATAAGGGGGTTAGGGTGGGACCCTAACACTCCCGCTAAATCTAATGGTTGTTGTTCTTATCGCGCGGGCAATTAGCGAGAGGAGTACCCACCCGATAAAGGCGGTTTTCTCTACCCCCCCTTCGCTATGTGGCATGCAATGAGTGGCATTGGGTGGACTCCACCCTTTACCACTTACTTCTCGGTGAATGTCCGATAGAAACCATAACCACCCAAACAAAACCACCCTCGGGGCGCTATTGTCCGAGCACCTCCTCCGCCCGATAGCCGTCTGATCTGTCCATCGAGATCCAACGGCTCGGACTTTTATGCTCTTGCCAAAGACCACAAGCCTCATGCAATCGATCCCCTCCATCCATTTCTCTTGATCTAGCGGCCCTCGTCCATGACTACTTCAGCTTGTCCTTCACCACCCTACCATTATTATGTCCATCCGATTTAATTCATTCGACAGCTACCCGCCTGTCCTCCACCACCCCGCCATTACTCTGTTCTTTCCAGTTAGCACATCCAGCCACCCATGCACCTCATACTCTACTTCCTATCAATTACCTGAGGAGGAAGGTGGTTGACTCTGTCAGTATTGTGATAGTCAGGCCGCTGAACTAAAATACCAGAAAGCATGGCCGAAAGAGGAAGGACACAACACGATACAAGCAAACAAAATTAAACAGTCATGGAGCCTCACTGGCACAATCAAGGCAACCACCTAACAGGGCAGCACTGTACTAGAATTAGTTACCGTTTTCATGATGGAAAGAGAATTGTGTCCTTGTGTGTAATCAGGCAGTTAAAGACAATGGGGATAGACTAAGACACCTCAAGCCCTAAAAATATTGAGAGCATTGTAAAGAGCTATAAATAGCTGAAAGTAAGATGTAATCAAGGTTCAACTTCTGGAGACTGTGGAGACTCTGCTACTCAAGCTTCTCATCTTCATTCATCAGTAATACAAGCTTCTTTTGCTATCATATGTTCAATATCCCAATTTCTCTTATGTTATGAGCTTGCACTTGAACGGGTCGTTTAGGTTTCTTTCGTGTCTAATGCCAGATAATTGTCACCTTATCTATGCTTTGATGCATTATATTTGCAAGTTTCTTTTACTTTTTGTAGCTGGCCATCATATGCTTATGTATGTATCTACTGGTATAGTTAGTATTCTCCATTCATTCACCTAATCTAGCATTGGTGGTCTAAAACCTTGTAGGTTGAGGGTGTTCATGCATGTCTTGAGTAATAACAGAGTCAAAGTGGTTATTTAGCTTGATCCAGACTATTATTTATTCCAATAGTTCAAAGAACAATATTGAAGATTATATGTTACTAGGCATCTCTGAGCTGCAACCTAGGAGAGTTTCTTGGAGTGATAATAGGACCATGTCCCCGGAAAAACTCAATGCGAGAAAACCGGTGTATATATTTGAGGGTTTTATTATTATGCAGTTTCTGAATATAATCTGGGTGCCAAAACCAGCTCACTGAATAGAGAATAATCTCAGCAATAGTACCTCTCAGTTGGAGACAGATGTTCTCGTTGAAACCCCAGATAATCACTCCCCGGCAACTTCACAGCTCCAATCTTCCCCTTGAAACCCCAGCGTCAGCCTCTAGGGACTGCGTCAACCCTTCCTGGCCCTGCGTCAACCATTCCTGGCCCTGCGTCAGCCTGATAACCCATGTGTCGGCCTCTGGAGGCACTTCGTTAGCCCTTTGGCCCTTTGCATCACCCACGATGGCTCTCTAAGGCACTGCGAAGCTCCTAGCTGCCTCTGCGTGGGCCCTAGTTGGCTCTGCATGGTCTCTAGCTGGCTCTGCTCCCTCTCTCCTGGCTTCTGCGCTGATCCTCCTGATACTGTCTCTCTGCCTTTATGCTTCTGTATTCACTACCCCTCGCTACTGATCATTGATTCTATATCTCTTAGCAAACCCCACTCTAAAGAATAGAGTGATTGATCACTCTGGTGTACTCCTCCAAGTGACCCTCAAGCCTCCTCTTATAATTTTCTTGTTGACAATTCAACGACTGAGATTAAGTCTGTAATCAACGGCTAAGATTAGATATAGCTTGATCCATGTCTTTTGGACCATTCTAACAAAAATTCATATTAATACACATTAATATTTTATTTTCCCTGAGTTTAGACTAAGGGACTCCATTAAAAATATTAATTATTTTAATATCCCTTGATCTGTTTAGAATCTGCCCAAATCCTTTCTAGGTATTTTGATATCTCATGTACCCCAACCTCTCCACCAAATTTTGTGACTAGATCACATTCGATGCTACCCCAAATCAACACTCCCTCTTAGCGAGGACTGTGCTCTAGCAATACTCCTCACTGAGTATTATTATGATCATCTGGCATTGGTACTTGTGCTAATTCTAGGCATTCCTGCCCAACATCCTCTACACTACTACATCCTGTACTGTTGTCCATTGTTTTGCCACCGCCATTGTTGCATCTGTATGACATCTCCCTCTGCATCTGTGCTGCTGCTGGTCCTTTCTCCCAACACTGCATCTGCACTGCACCTCCTCTCATTATGCTGCATCATGCTGCCCACTAGTGCACTGAAACTCAGTTACTGAGAAGTAAGTAACTAATCTACCAATTTGACCTCCCTGTTGGGTTAGAGACACCCACAGATGTCGAAGCTCCCTTTGTCACTGACAAGTGCTCCCTCTTTGACCTCTGCACTATTGCAACAACTCTCTGCATCTCACGCTGTTGCACATCTCTCTGTGCCATCCTGCACTGGTGCAACACTCTTGTGCCTCTCGCACTACTGTATCCTGTTAGCCTCGTGTTGTCTCGGGACTCCTGTACTATATCTCTCTTTATCACTCCATCCACATCCATCTTTACCCACCCAACTAGTCCTACTACTCCTCGTCGAGGCTCCCGTAGCAAGGTCTAATCCAAGAGGTTGGGTACCTCAAGGATCTTGCCCCTCATCGTCTGTAGTCCGTTTGACTACAGCTTGATGTCTCTCCACTTCTTCTGAAGTGGCACATGAGCACTCATGGAACACAGAACAGAAAAGATCTTGGCCTTCTAAATGACAAAGTTGGATGCCTCATCCAACTTGTCCTGGTCCCTCAACCCATTCATGTCCATCTCTCTGCTCTTCTTGTTGACTCCTCTGAGTCTCTCTACTTCTCACCTGGAAGTTCTCTATTTGACTCCTGCTGAGTCTACTTCCCATCTGGAAGTTCTCTATTCGACTCCTATTGAGTCTACTTCTTGTCTGGAAGTTCTCTATTCGATTTCTGCTGAGTTTCTCTACTTCCTGTCTGGAAGTTCTCGGTTCAACTCCTGCTGAGTGTCTCCACTTCCCATCTAGAAGTTCTCGGTTCAATCCCTACTGAGTCTCTCTACTCCCCATCTGGAAGTTTTCGATTCGACTCCTACTGAGTCTCTCCACTTCCCATCTGGAAGTTCTCGGTTCACCTCCTGCTGAGTCTCTCCACTTCCTGTCTAGAATTTCTCAGTTCGACTCCTACTGAGTCTCTCTACTTCCTACCTGGAAGTTCTCGGTTCGACTCCTAATGAGTCTCTCTACTTCCCACCTGGAAATCCTTCTGCCAACGTCAAGTTGCCCCTCTCTAATCGTCTGTGCAACAACAACACTGATCTAGATTCCTTGGCTAGAAATTCACCTCAGCAACAACTTCCTCTATCTTGGCCTTGCCATGTTAGGTACTGTTCTAACTAAAGTACCCCACCAGCTCCACTCTGCAACTTACCCACAGCCTCCTAAACCCCAACAACCTAAAGGTTAGAGCTCCTACGCTCTGCGCAATCCCGACACTGGAAAATCAACTTCCTCATCCAAATGCGTCAACCCTCCTAGCCTCTACATGAGCCTGTCTTTGCCTCCCTTAGCCTCTGCGTTGCCTCTTCTTGGCTCAAATTGATGACATAGGAAATACGTAACCCCTTCCTTGTTGCTTCTCTACTAGGAACAACTTTTGTCACTCAGGACAACTATTTTCTACTATTGCTGCTCTGCTCGGCTAATGTCCTCAGTTCTCATGTGATTTGTAACCATGCTTTGATACCATGTTGGAATTTCTAAGTCTAACATGTTAGAAACCCTTCATGCACTTTGCTGATTTATTCCTACCTACTTGTTCTGTTAATTAACAAGTTATTTACCATGTAAATACTAGAAATAAATACAAGTACATGCTCAACACATTATAGATCATCAACTGAAGGAAATAGAAACAAGCACACAAGTGACACCATTGTTTTTGGACCAATGCCCCCAGAAAAACCCAATGCGGAAAAATCAGTGCAACTATATGAGAGTATTATTATTATGCAGTTTCTGAATATAATCTGGGTGCCAAAACTGGCTCACCCAACAAAGAATAATCTCGACAGTAGTACCTCTCAGTTGGAGACAGATGTTCCAGTTGAAACCCCAGATAATCACTCCGGCAACTTCACAGCTCCAATCTACCCCATGAAACCCCATCGTCAACCTCTAGGGAATGCGTCAACCCTTCTTGGCCCTGCGTCAGCCTAATAACCCCTGCTTCAGCCTCTGGAGGCACTGCGTCAGCCCTATGGCCCTCTACGTTACCCATGTTGGCTCTCTAAGGAACTGCACAGCTCCTGGCTGCCTCTACGTGGGCCCTAGCTGGCTTTGCATGGTCTCTAGCTGGATCTTTGTCCCTCTCTCCTAGCTTCTACGCTGATCCTCTTGGTACTATCTCTCTGCCACTTTGCTTTTGTATTCACTGTCCCTCGCTGATGATCATTGATTTTATCTCTCTTAGGAAACCCCGCTCTAGAGAATAGAATGACTGATCACTCTGGTGTACTCCTCTAAGTGATCCTCAAGCCTCCTCTTATACTTTTCCTGTTGACGATTCAATGGTCGAGATTAAGTCCCTAATCAACAACTAATATTAGATATGGCTTGATCCATGTCTTTCGAACCATTCTAACACAGATTCATATTAATACACATTAATATTTTATTTTCCTTAAGTTTAGACTTAGGGACTCCTTGGAAAATATTAATTATTTTAATATCTCTTGATCTGTTTAGAATCTGCCCAAACCCTTTTTGGGTATTGGAGATCTCATGTGCCCCAACCTCTCCATCAAATTTCGTGGATAGAGCACATCCGATGCTACCCCAAATCAACAGTAGTCAATAAGATTTTCTCTTTCTTCCCAAGTCATCCCCATTTAGGATAACACTACTAATTTTATAACTGGAGGCTCATTTTCCTTTTACCAGCTGTGGATGTTCCCTCGTGCACCTTACACAGGGTATCTAACAAATCCTACGTACTTGCTTCCCAATGAGGTGTTGTAATATATTGTGTGTGTGTAACCAAGGTATACCTTTGAAACCTTTCCAACGATGGTTGAACCATATGCCCTGATGGGACTCCTACACCAAATGGTGTGAGCTCTAATTGGGACTTCATCAGGATGATCCCCTTACATGTTGGTGGGCCATATGAAAAGGTGAGAATTTGAAGTCTATTTGAATCTCTTACCTTTAATGGCTTCATCCCAAATCATAATCCTAAGGTGTTTTTCTAAAGATTTATAGCTTTCAATCCATGGAGTTTTTATTGAATGGTGTTTATTCCGAGGAAATCCCCACATGGTTGTTTACCCTTACATTGGATGGTCGTGCGAAGAAATGATGCTATTCTTTACCAACTGCTTCCATCTCATCTTTTAAACAATTGGTTAATGAGATCCACTGCATTTTCGACAAATATGAATATCAAGATGTTATCAATGAAATTGATCATCTCATAATGGAATCCCATGAATCTCTTAAACATTTTTTTGAATGGTTCCTTCATCTTTGTTATGAATGTTTGGATGAGGATGTGGATTGGCAGTTCTTGGATGAAAAGTTGTGTTTCTTAGTCTAGATGTCAAGAAAATATTTTGAATTTGATCCATTATGTCCTCCTAGTAAAAAATAATCTCACCATCTTGAGGAAGCAACAATGTGCCTTTTGTTCCATGTCCCCCTCCTTTTGAATACCCGTGTTTCGTACCTAGACAGATCACTAAATCAAAAGATAAATTTTTTGATGAAGAATTGATTTTTATTTCAGATATCCCCCCTTATGATGATTCTTCTGATACTACAATCGGCCATCTTTGAATCTTGATATCTCACCAATCGATCCTCAATCCGTTAATCAAATTGAACTCTTGGACAACCATGAAATCGATGATTTCCTTTTCTCTGAATTATATGGTAATTATTTTCAAGTAACATGGATGAATCTTTGTTCCTACAAGAAGATTTAGATTTGCAGGAATTTCAAATGGATTATGATGCTATTATCAAAGATTTTCTTTCAAATATATCTCCCTTTGATCAATAAGATGACATGCTTATCATTGAGGATTTTTGTGGCAATATCGAAAATATATCTAATCAAACTTAATTTTATTTTGAATTTCATAATATGAATAATGACTATTATCTTGATAAGAAGTTGACTATATTTTCTCTGAATTCAAAGTTAAGTCAAGTGAGTAGGACACTTCAGCCTAAGTTGATGGTTATGTTAGGTTCCTCTCACCCTAATGATATCTGTGATTTCAGTCAGTTTAAAATTTTCTCACAACATATTGTTTTCAATGTCATCTCATGGGATGTCAACTCTCTCTTGAGATCTACTCATTTTCTTCACATAAATGTTTTTAACCCTATGGGAGACAAGTTTAGTTTGACTGTTGAACTTCCAAGGCTACATCCCACTTCAAGAAAAATCTTTAATCTGTGATGTGGAAACAAAGAGTAATATTAATGAATGTCAGCTATTTCAATCTAAATTATCTTTTACATCATCCATCAAAGAATCCCACGTGGATAATATCATAGATTATGGACAACCTATGGATGTCGCTTATAATGTGGATTTTTTTTTTTAATTAGTTTTTCTTGTCAAATTTTCCCTAAAGGTTGTTCCAATGATCTTATTGCAGGTTCCCTCAAGGAATCTTATTGATCAAGACCTATGTCTCATGGCCTGTACTTTCATGTGTTTCATCAAGTCTTGTATGGTCAAATATCTGGTAATTACTATTATTGTGGGGTCTTTCGTTCAATATAGCAGTCGAGTGAGTTACATCGTTGTGATTGCACTTCCTGTTTTTACTTGTCATTGCAGATGTTTGCATGGTCTATTATGTTCACTGCACTACATTTTATTTTGGTTTCGCACGATCACATCCTTCCACCCAAACGTCGGAAGCATCTTCTGTGGTTGGATTGGAAGCTCCATTTCACATGACACAACCATGTTCTATTTAGTTTAGGATAGGATAGTTTGCATTTGGTTGGATGCATTGCATTTTTTTTGTGTTTTCATTTTCCCTTTTGCTCTTTTGGTTTTATTTGTTCTTGAGCAAATTTGATTTCAAGCTTCAAGATGATGTGGCAAATATTTTGTGAAATTAAATTTGTGGCAACACATGGATCTTGGCTTTATGTTACCCTCTTCTTTTTCTTGCTTTACATCTTTCAATTCGATGATTTTTTGATGGAAACTATGATCCTTTGGCGAGGAAGCTGAAATCAAACCATGTTACCTGTATCTATTTAGGATTCTCACTCATGCACTCAGTCCTGTTATGAATAATGTGTTATGTATTATCTATATAAGTAGAGGAAGATAAGGTGAAAACTTTTAGCGAACAAAGCATTGGAGGTCTTAAACCTATCTTTGAAGGAGTAACTTCTTTTGCTCTCAATAACTCGAGATCCCTCTTCCACTTGTTGAAAAATAATAAGTGCCTATGCACAGTCCTATGAAAAAGAAAAGAAAGAAAAATAAAAGGGTGAAAGAAGAGAAAGGCTTCTTGTGTAGAGAGGTGAAGCAAGTGACTTTGTCGAGGTACTATCCAGGCTCACTGGCAATGAAGCAATGCTTGTGCTCCTAAAGTAACTCTGTCAGGGTATTGTCTTGGCCTACTAGTAGCAAATCAATGCCAAATATGTAAAACTCATACTATGAATTTTTTAACTCATTTTACTATATTACCCTTAATCAATATGATAATGATATGGCTTGCTTTATGTATTGTTACATTGAGCAGTGGAACTTGGAAGACTATATCTTTAACCGAGTAAGAATAGGGAGCTAAGTAAATAATTAAGACTTTGTGCCCAAATGAAACCATTTCAGAGAAGATGGGGTTCTCCCAGTGTGTCGCCAGGTGTTATCGCTGCAACAATGACCCTCCAATTTTTTTGCCTAAGTCAATTTTTGGAGCATAAATGACTCATCGTTTCAAGCCCCTTAGTGTCATTATTGTTCGTTTTATTATTCTTATGTTTTCTCCTAGTGTCACATCTTGTTAAGTCAATGTTTCCTAAGTGTCATCACCTAACCCTTAGAATCTCGTGTTATCTAACCCATAGTTAGGTGGACTTATGACTTTCCTTGACTTAGAAACTAGCCTTTTCACCATGCACACACTAAAAACGCACGTGAAAATAAAACAATAGCAAGAAAGTGCCCTCTATGAAAAAGGTGAACTTCAAGTTGACAAAGACATGCTCTTGTGTTGAGCACACTCCTTTGGGTCAAATAAGTGTGCCCTCCTTGAGAGCACTCCTTCATGTCGAGCAAGTTCGCTTCCTTGAGCACATTCCTTCATGCTGAAGACATGCACCTTTATTGAATGCATGCATGAGCTTATTTTTGTATGTGGGCACACTCCTATAAAATAGGAGCCCACATAACTCATTTAACTAGCTGATTCATTGGTCAACAAGTGGCGATCATGCGTGAAACTGATCTGCATGTAATTTCTTTTAAATCAACCTAGTTAATCATTCATTTTCATACTCACTCTCATCTAGATTGCACACACAATTGTGAATTATTAGAAATTAATTAACAGAGCAATGAAATACATAAAATGTGGCGAAAACATAAATGCAGAAACACATATAAAACAAGAGAGACACATATATAGATAGTTCACCCAATTTGGGCTACGCCCACCGAGAAACAACCAATCCTTCCTTTTATATTATCCAATAAAATGAAGAGATACAAATTACAGTAGATCCACTATAATCTCCTCTTCTCTCTCACGTGTCCTTCTCTCTCTCTCTTGCTTAGAATAATAATACACATCTGCAATACAATTCCCTCATATAATCGGAGGGTTGGTTTCTAGGGAAAAAAACCACAAATTAACATAAATTATACCGTCAGGTCATCTGCCTAATGAACGACCTAGATTTACTACAAAACTACAATATTTTACAAGGTTATATTTCAACTATTTTTAGCTTCGTGGATGCTTCCCCCGAACCCCCGCCTAGGGGGGGCTCATAAAAGTCATAGTACCCCCCTAGACCCCCTTGACAACAATTAAATGGGTGGTGTTATAGCCGCATTAGGAACATGTATCCAACCCAACGTGATTGAAACAAAAACCTTTGAACAATAAGGAAGATAATCAGGCTCCACACCCAACATGAATCTAGAAACTTTCTTCGACCTACATTACAAGCCAGTTTTGCATGTTGAATCTATTCATTTCCTTTCATAATTTCATTTTCGATATTACTTTTATTGTTGGAGTTTTTTTGTTTTTCAATTAATGGCATTTCCATTAAATCTTTCTTCTACAAGTGTTATTTTGTTGTTGCATGCTGAAAATATACATGTTCCTCAACTTTTCATATTCTCACCATGTTTGCGAAAACATCCATAAAGATTGTAGATCCTTCTATTGGCACTGATGATGTCAGTATTTAGTTAAAGTGATTTATGGTTGCCATTGATGTCAATCTGGGCATGTTTTATATGATTATATTGTTGGTTTCTTGAGTGACAAATGGACTCCTTGATGGATGGGCTTACAGATACTATGGTAGTTGTTTGTGTTGAGGTGGCTTGGTTTGGATCATGTCAATAATTGTGGAAGATGTTATGTTTTATGATTTCTTGTGTGAATATGATTGTTATTGGTTTGCGTGAGGTACAGGTTGACACTTGTTATTGGCATTACCAAGGTATTTGTCCATGGTATTTGCTTAGAGATTACCATGGTACAGGGGTATGTGGTATTAGATAACCATGTTATTTTCCCATAGTATTCACCTGGATATTACCATGGTATAAATGTCCTTGGTATTGTCTTAACCATGGTATTTTCCCATGTTATTGGTTTGAATATTACCATGGTAAAGGTGTCCCAGGTATTGACATAACCATGGCATTTTCCCATGGTATTCGTTTTGAGATTGTTGAGGAAATTTTGGTTTATACTTGTGTGAGAAGGATGGATTAGTTGATTAGATGGTGTATGTGTGTGTGTGTGAGTGTTACTTAGTGTTACAGTTTTTTTCCGGCATATTGCATATTTGTAGTTGTTTTTTAGTAGAGGGGATTTATCAACATATCAATTTTGGATTGAGATTGGAGTAGTTGTTGGGTTGCTCATGTTGAGAAGGTTTGAGATCCTAATTTGAAAATGAAATAATTGTGGTTCACATTGAGGTGTTGAGGGCATTGGGATTCATATTAGATAGTGTGATGATAAGGTGGGTGCCTTCTAGCAAACATATCAGAATAGGAAGCAAATTTCTCCAAATTCTATTAGTGTTGGGCAAGGCTCGTTGGTTTTGGTGGCTTCAACGAATAGGTGTTTGTAGAGTCATGTGAGAATATTATTTCTATCTGATGTTGCTGGTAGACTGTCATAATAGTTGATTCTTCCATCAAATGGGTGTTATCTCTTCCACGTAATAATTTGTTCAACATAATAGAAGATTTGAGCAGAAGCAGCAACAGGTGGCTTTTTTCCCTAGAGGGGTTTTCCACTAGAAACAAATGTGTTCCCTTGTGTGCATGATTGATATTGTTCATGATGTTTCTTTTTTTATTATATTTTGAATTAACATGCTACATATGTGACTAAATGATGAATTTCTAACAACCGGGTGTTTTTGGTTCAAAGAATTAAAGATTTAATTAACCATAACACTATTGATTCACCCCCCCTAAGTAGTGATATCATTTCCAACAATTGGTATCAGAGCAGGGTTCTATCAGTGAAGCTTGATTGCTTAAGAGCAGATCATGTTGGAAACTAAATCACTACTAAGAGGGGCGATGAATTAGTAGTGCTGGCACTTTTAATTTTTTTTTGCAAATTATTATTCTTTTAAACCATACACAAACTGAAGCACATAAACAAAGATTAAAACATCAAACACAAGTAAAACCATGAAATAAATCACACATAAAAAAAATGCTTCTGGTGGAAAACCCTCCTCCAGGGTCAAAAACCACCTGCTACTATTGCGCTGCTCAAATAATTTATTATGTCAAACAAATTATTTACATAGAGATATACATTACTACAATCAAATGTAGATTCTTTCTCATGCATATCTATGGGATACCATTCATTGAAGTCCACCACGATCAATGATACTCACCTGAATAATCCTAAACTATCAATCGACTCTACAAACTCCGATCTGCTAGAGCCCACCACGACCAACTAGCCTCACCTAGTTTCTGCTAAATTGTTTAACCACCCTTGGATTGAGAAAACTACTCGCTTATATTTATTTCTCCTGAGTCACCGACTCCTCCATATGGTTCTCGTTTCATACATTTTCATACTTTAACTAAGAACTACTCAACATGAGCACTACAACAACATAACATCAAAGGACACATTGAAAAGGAAAAATCCAATATCCAATACACCACAAACTGCAACACAATCACACCAAACACTTCTCCAATATGATAGCACTTTTTAATTCCTCCAGGATAAGGAGAGGAACCCAAAGGTAACCACTAACCACTTTGAAAATGGAACCTAGCCCTTCCAATTTCATAGAGGGCTTTATCTATCTAAATGTTCAGTCACTTAGGTTTTAGGCTAGGTATTAATATCAGAGGTATAGGTTTAACAATTTGTTGGTACGGAAGAGGGAAAATCCATTGTGCATACGGTCATATAAAGTTGATTGATTTTGCAATGAGAGGATAAAGGGATGGGGGATATTTTGACATGGTCAAGGTAGGCAGTCCTTTTCGTGTTTTCAATTAAATTCATTGTAGAAAGGTGAGCATAGAAATGGTGGGAATGCCATATAGAACATCTAACTGATGTATGAATTCTAAATGTCATTAAAGAAGAAAATAATAATTTTTTATTTACATATAACAAAGCACTTTGGGCAGTGAGTTATGGTTAAATCCTTGCTTAACCAAACATGAAGACATAAATTAAAGCGTGGAAATGAAAAGATAGAAAACTTACAACATACGAAAGCACATCACCATTAGAAACTGACACAAAAATCCCTGTAAAATCAGACCTCAATTTTTTTCATTCACTGGAAAAATAAAAAATAAAATTACAATGCACATTGTTTCTTCTCCTAACCCTTACTAACCCTTTGTTTCATCAAAATTACATCATAAATAGATTAAAAACTATCAGTTTCCACCTCTAGGAACTGAATTCCCCAAAAATATTTTTGTTTTTGTCCTCACCAACAAATATAGAATTGTTTCCCTATAAAATAGGAAAATACTTTTACTAAGGATTTTATTGAACAAATTGCACTAAATATATACATGGAAATGATGTTCAAACCTCCCAAAGCACCTTAGCATATTTACCTAAACCAAAAAAAAAAATTACATAATTTTTTGATGTTGTTGACGGTGTTGGACCCATCAACATGTCAGGGGATTTCCTTGGTAAGAAGTCTCAAATAGACCTCAGACCGTTTGGTGTAGGAGTCCCAACAGTGGGTCATATGGTAATGCCTTGACTGTGATTTTGCACAGAGGCAAGTAAGACAACTCTGTTGGTAGCAAGGGTGTGATAGTTGCAGTGAGTCAAGGAAGGTACATGAGAGGTTCTAGCACATGGGAGTTGAGATGCGCCCCTTGGAAACCTATAATAGTACTTGACTTGGAAGGGAACACACGAGCTAAGATACATCACAACATGGAAGGAAAGTTAGTGAGAAATCCAAAGTGATGGTTAAACCAAAAGCACATTACAGAAAGATTCATACATACTTATACAGAATAGTCTACACATGCATATGTAAGCAAACCAATACACATATCATTTAGAGTAAACCAGATAGCATAGAATACAATACAACATATGCATGAAACATTATGGCTCTTTTTATATAAAGAAGTGTAAGTTCCAGTCATATGATACATCCATGTCCAACCACTAGTTCCAATAGTGGAACGTTACAGCCACATTCGCTTGCTCCTCCAAAGAGATATACTAGCTTTGCGCAGTGGAGAAGCCAAGGCATGTTATAATACTATTCAAGTTTCTCCAAGATAGTCATATTAGAAGCTTGGCTAACCAAAAGCCTCTACAATGAGTTATGAGGGACTATTTATAACAAAGGGTGGGGTGACTCTTGACATTCCCCTTTGTGATAGTTCAACTACCCTCATGACTCTTCGTCTACTCTATGACTATTACATCTAAATATCGAAACTTGAATTACACTTAACAAGACATTACATTACAATGCACATGTACCCATGTGAAACAAAATGGCTTGAGAAAGCCATGCTAGAAATCACTCTGACTTAGACAACCATGGAATTCCAACTCCTCAACATCCTCATGCTAATCAATAGTAACATACTGATGCCAAGATCGGTAGTCCTTGATGGTGTCCATGCGCTCCGCGATGACATCTATCTGGAACTTGAATCTTGCCTCCATAACATCTGGGTACATTTTTCAGGCTCCTCTGTCCAACTCGTCTGAAAGCATGCACATCATTGTCTTTAATGTGGCCAGACTAGAAACATACTTGTGCATGATGTTTGCACTAATGGGCAAGTCTGGGCTAGTGGCAATGTGCATCAACTCGTCGAAGTATGAGTCAAGCTCTAGTCGGACCCGTTTCTTTGTCTTCGCCTGGGTGAGAGTCCCAATAGATGGGATCGCATGTGTGCACACCACAACATCCATACTCTTGAATACGTGAGCATGGGAAGCCTGTATGCTAGTGATGAGCTGCGGGAGCTCTTTATAGTTCCGGATCTGACTCTGGATACTTTCCTTCAGCTCGACTGCATTGGCCTTGATCATCTTACGCAAGTGAAGTGAGGCTCCCTTATATTTCATTGTCCATGTTTGCATGTCATCAACAACAACATGCAAGTTCATCAAGATATGTTCTCTTCTAGCACATCGTTGCTACCATCCATTGAGATGGACGACTACCTTATGCACGGTACCAAACTTGGAGTACAATGCTCACATAACTGTGTCAAGGGACAATACTTCATCTAGTATTTCCTTCTTTAATTCAACTCAGGCAGACGCTGTCACCAACTCTCCTCCTTGCTTGGCTGTTTGTAGCTCCTTTGCCATTCGCTCATTCTCAACTATCAAAAAGCGAACACTTGAGCTAGTGGCTTTGACATACACTCTGGTTGCATCGGCCAAGGTTGTTGGATGTTTGCGCACATCAGTCAGGATCACTTGTTCCTCAAATTGCATAGGAGATGTATGATCCTCCAAAGTTGACACTCTACGAAACTGCACAACTCTATGTTGAGACTTGTCGAATGAGATGTTGTGCATCTCTCCTTCTGGCCGATCACCAAGGACCTCAGTGCCTCCTTGTTCACTTGAGACTTGCTCATCATCTGGATGTGGTAAAGTGGGTAAGCCAACCTATTTGTGGTGAGGCATGAGGTCGGTGTCCTGTTCCAACTCTTGTTGCTCCATGTCTACATCCAACTGTTGAAGTGCTTGTTCTATCTCATGAGAAAATTATTTCTCCTGTGATGGTTCACCCTGATTGCCTCATGCCAGTTGACTTGATAAGTCCACTACCTATATGGGCATTGTTTCATCTATTTTCACATGTTGCACCCCCTGCTGTATTGGTTGTTGTTGTGCTTCCCTCTCTTTTTTGCCCAACTCTTGTTCCTTTCGGAGTTGCTCCTTCAGCTCATGCAACTCCTTCTTTGTTTCTTCCGTTCTTCTCTTATCCCTCTTCCTTTGCGCAATTCGCTTGTCGCACTGGTGCCTCTTTGCCTCTGTAGCCATAATTTCTTTCTCTACTAATGGATCTTCTCAAAACTTGCATCTTTTCTCCTCCTCCATGCGATCGACAATCTTCCTCTTACCTTTGTCATGCACAGGTATGATTTCCTTTGTTGCTACTGCTGCTACTGGTGCTGGTTCTCTCCGTGATGCTGCTTCCTATTGCTTTGCTAACCACTCCATAGCGAAGACAACTTGTTCATTGGGTCTAGAGAAACTATAGAAATATCTCCATGGGTCCTCCTTGGCCCAATAAAATGCCCCGTGGATCCAGTTGAACTGAACTCTCGTGTAGTGATCTTTCACAATGCAATGTGGGTCATACAGATTGTAACTTTGGAGGCTGAGTAGGTACTTCTTCATCTATTCTTCTTCGACATCCGATTTCTTGATACTCCAGATCTCATATAACCCAATCCGCAACAGAAGAGCGGGCCAAGCTGCCTTCTTCTTCCAGTGCAGTCTACCTATCAATCTTGTTGAAATGTGATATGCTACTTCCTGCATGATGAGTATGTCCAAGGAAAAATTCGGTAGAACATGCAGAGGCTTCTCCGCACTGAGCATTTGGATGAAGGTGTCAGTTGGTGAGGAATACCAATCAGCAATGCCTATTAGTGCCTCCCTTTCTTCCTTTGACATTCAAGGTGGATCATGTTCAAATATCATCTTGTAAACTAGGGTGACAAAATGATCAAACAACCGCGTGATTACTCCTTTGAAGCTGCATTCAGACAACAACTTGAAATATGTGTTCACAACAGTCTCCGTCGGTGACCATGCCCACTCCAAGCCTAGGAACTCATGTCGAGCACAGATTGCATCAAAGATGTAGGTTGACATGTAAATCTCTGCATGCATACCTCTGGGTGACTGTCAAGCCTTTGTTACTTATTCCTTTAGCTGATGATCCAACATGTCAGACTAGTTACATGGTTTTCCTTCTCTAGCTAGTCACTCCAACACGATCACCCAACTCTATGGGAAGGTTTCCGTGCTTGCTTAGACATACAATCAACATGCAAATATGACCAAGTATTGATATGCCTTTTGTAGTATCTTCGTCTTATAGATATAGTTGGGTGTCAACCTGAATCGAGCCGACTCCTTTACCCAGTTCTTCAGAATGTCTCTAGAGTTAGCATTGTTGTTGGGTAAGCTGAAGGGAGTCTTCATGAGGTCACAGGCTCTGACATCTGATACATCTCATCATAATCTCGTGCCCAGAAGGTTGCAAGTTTCATCCCACTGACACTGCTCAAGGTCATTGTCTCAGGACCAATGTCAGAGATTATCTACAGTATCATGTCCACACATGGGAACGCGGGGTATCTGCATGAAATACGGTACAAGTCGGACTTGTGAATGTTCACATACACCTGCAGTCTTTGAGGTCTTCCTCAAAGGTGCCTCCAAATGCTTCATTGACCTCTTGCCACTTTAGCTTGATGTCCTTGTCCATAAACAACTTTGTATTTTCATAGATCGGTAGACTAGAGGACACTTTCTCAACTGTTGCACTTGCATCAGTGTCTCTTGATCCCAATCTTTGGGAGGCCATTGATCCTATATTGCTAAGAGTTAGATGAACACCTAAAAGATATTGAGACAAGAAACATGCATGGAAAGAAATCTGTCAGTGAAAACCAAAGAAAATCTGGGGAATGTTATAACACATACCTAAGGAACTGATAGGCAAGATTGTCCAATTTCTTCTAGGAGGTTGCGTGAACGGTAGCCATAACTGCATAAAAGGTAGTCTTGGATGTCTGAGAGGAAAGACTGGCTACTAGCTACTGAGATTACGCAATGCACAATTCCAGCTGGGAGTGACTGCAGGCTCGGGGACTGCATTGCACAATTTTCTGGGCCAACAATCATTATCCCTCAGAAATGCGCAAAACAGTCTTGGAGGATAGTGGCTGGGAAGGAATGCACATTTTTGGAGAGGAAGAGAGAGCCTTCCTTCCCTAGATTGCGCAATGTTGTCTTGGTGAAGGCAAATTCCAGGCCAAGGTTGGCAAGACTCACCGATGGGAAACTGAAAGCAAATATGAAAGTGAATGCATGGCGACACTAAGTGAAAGCAAAAGATATTGACAGTGCATGAAAACATGAATGAAAGATTCAGTAAACAAATCAACATGCATGTGGGTGAAGCGAGTCACCGAATCAGCGATCTTTCATGCCCAACCATTTCATGCATGTGATAGTAGTGAGATAACAACGAAAACTGAAATGGTGCTAGCACAAACTAGTATACATGTAAACGACAACAAAATTTCAAAGAAATCAATAAAACAGAACTCACACAAGAGAAAACACAAAAAGCGACAGAAATGATGGAAAAGAAAAGTTGAGGCCACTTACTCGTGAATAGCTGAGCCGAATGTGTTGAAGAGTCCTGGATGTGTTGTGGGATGCCGGTGCTCCAATATTGATGTGAAAGAATGAGCTCTGATGCGTCGAATAAATAAGTTTGAGCTCATGACGCGCATGCCACAAATATAGGAAAAAGTGACACTTGGAGGAAAGTTTCTAAAAGAACTTTGCATGTAACCTCCAGCTGCTAAAAATAACTCCCTGAATCATGGGATTCCTTTTGCATGTTGCCTTTTGTTATTTCGGGAAAAAACAAGCCATGAATGCAAGTCAAGTTTCCTTGGTCCCAAGTGGAACTGGTCAACCCAATTTCGCATGCATGAAGTTGCTCAGCTGCTGGAAGGAAAAGCACATTTCTAGCTAGGAGTTGGATTGGTTGCCCAGGAGATTTGCACAATTTCTGGGTAGAGCAACTGGTTGCTGCCCATATTTGTGCAAGTTCTTGGTTGAGCAACCCTGCTGGGGAAAATTGCGCAATTCTCACTGTGAGGGTTGACTCACAGGATTGCGCAATTCTAGAGCCCAGCAAGCTACTAGACAGGGTCTCGCAATTTCTGGAGGGAAGGTTGGTTTCCCTCCAGAATTGTGCAATTTTCTTGGGGAAGCTTCTTAGCCTACAGTTGGGCCAAGTTTGGATGGACAACCTTTGAGATTAATGCATTGAGCTTTGTTCGAAAGGATGTCTTTGTGCAAGAAAAACATGGAAGCTTGTGTACTTGATGATGCAAGACAAGGTACCGTGAAAATTTAGTAGGGAGGCTCCAAAACAAAGCTAAGACAAAATTTCGGAGGGTGTTCATAGCCACTACAACACTTGGCGACACATTGGTACAACTCCAGCTCTATGAATGGAACTTGTTCGTAAAAAGCAAGTCTAACATCTCTAGAAGTATTGTTCAGTCCTGAGCTCATCTTTATTTCACACTAGCTTAATTGTAATATGTAGCATCTGCCAAGCTCTTGGTCGATTGACACACATTCCAAGCCAAGGAAACATAGTTGTTTCAATTGAGGTTGAGGGGTATATGGGTGCACAAGCAATATAGTCGTCAGAGTCTTTGTTTCATCTTTGGTGTTGCTCCGCTGTCAGCAGGCCTGAACAGTACCCCGGTGGAGTCACATAGGAACACAAGCATGGCTCTGCTATGAGTGAGCCTGGTTAGTACCCCAACGGAGTTACTTACATCACCTCTCTGTGCAGGAAGCCTCTCTCTTCTTTCCCCTTATTCATTTTGAATTTTGAATTTTTTGAGTTTTCATTTTCATTTTTTTAACTGTGCATAACACTTATTCATTTCAAAGGTGGAAGAGGGATCCCATCTTATTGAGAGCAGAAGAGGTTGTTCCAGTAGAGAAGTATTTTATTATATCTCTGACGTGCCTGTTAAGGTTTCCCCCTCACCTTATCTACTTGACTAAGCTGACAAGAGTTAACCCAAAAACAACCGACTAGAGTAGATGACACTAGTTAGCGCGCAAGCATTATGTTTTCACCGAACGATACGTATTTTCCTTCAACGTATCATGGACTAAAGGTAGCAAGTTCTTCATACAGAGGCAAGATGATAGGTAACCAAGTAGTGATAGTTGTACAAGCCCTCTTGTACTTTACCTAGCTTATTTCAAGAGTCATACATGGTTTCATGTGAAACTATCCTACGAACGAAACAAGCGAACTAACAAACAACAAAGCAAAGCAAGAGAAGACACAAAAGAGAAAGAAAAGTGAGTAAGAAAACAAGCAAGCAAACAAACAAACAAACAAACAAAGCAAGTAAGCAAACAAGCATGCAAGCAAACTGACTGAAAGCAAACATTACTCCTACTCCTATACTAACGGTGTTATGAAACCAACTCACCAGCGAACTTGTACGAAGTGCCACATGTCACTGTTTCGACCTTAGGACTTGAAACCGATTCACATAAATGTACAGTCCGTCCTCTTTCTGTAACTTATGAAATTTCAATCTGATGCTCAGAGAGAAATTTATGATGATTTTCCCAAGGTCACCTGTTTGGGATGTAATTCAGGAGCCTACAAAAACCGTAAATGTCTTAGACTATATCTCCAAAAATGTAGTGAAATATGATCTGAAATTCGGGCCTGAGCTTCACCATGATTTCGTCTCAAATGGGTTTTTAGAGTCTGAAACTTCGTAGAAAAAAAATATATAGTGAAAATTCCACAATGCCTTGTTTGAGATAAACCCTAACTTCCTTAGATCATATCTCTAAAAATGTAGTAAGACAAGATCAGAAATTCAGACCCAAAGTTTGGAACGATTTCATCTCAAATGGGTTTTTTTTTAGCTTCTGAAACGTTGCAGAAAAAATTTATATTGAAATGCCACGATTACCTGTTTGGAGCAGTGAACCCTAGAATTCAAAGCTCTGATACCAAATATTATGAAACCAGCTCACAAAAAGATAGAAAAGATAGATCAACACCTTAGAAATAACTCTCTTCGAGGGAGAAACCTCCTTTACATTACACAAATGAACAATTCTTGGATGATACAAATGACAATACTTCCTTTCTCTATATAGGAGTCTAAGGGGTCATAATATAATCAGAGCCGACATAACAATACTAATGTAAGGATACAATAATAATAATAATAGTGGACTTCTATGAGATACAATAATAACAATATGTGGACTACATGGGCACAAAAATGTAATAAGGGGGTTGCACTAATAACAATAAGGGGTTACACTAGTATTATAAGGACCTAACAAATGGTGCATGGGCCTGATAACGTGAAGTGAAATTTCCAATGCAGCCACTGGCGCATTGGTTGGGTCATGTTGGTGAAGGCTTGGTTCGCGAGAAACCCAGTTGTGTGAACCAGCAAGAAAGAAAGATACAACAATGAAGACAACCACACTTCGTGTTTCAAAGTGCCCACAGGAGATAAGTGAGTGCAAGTGCATGACGAGTAGTCTGTGGACTTATCATGAAGCTGTGAAACACTGCATGCAACTTTGAAGCATATGCACATTATTGACTGTGACATGCAAGCAAACGAAAGAAACAAAGATAACTTGTGTTGTGCACATGTGCTTGCAATGTAAGATTCCTCCAATGAATGAGTGATAGGATCGTGTAGTTCTAGTGGAGGTAGCATGATCTATGTGTGAGATGGATCTTCAATTCATATAGATGAGTGATGAGAAGCCTTGGGTGATTGAATAGTTTCCTGATTAGAAGTGAGACAAATCCCAAGAGAGCAAGGGCCTGACACTGAAGTGCCTCGACAGTCTTGGGTGTTTCAAATTCATCATGAGATAGATCATCATAAACCAGTGGCTTCGAAAGATCAACTGTGATAGAGCCATGATCATGATCAAATATGGGAGAAAATGGATCACAACCACCATGATCAGAAAAATCAATGATTTCATTGGCATCCTCGTGATCAGATCAATCAAATAGAGGGGTAGATGAAAAGCGAACAAACTCATCCTTGTGTTTTCGAAAAAGGCAAATGAAAGATCAAGTGCATTTTCAATGAATAACTTATCCTCTCCATTGTCGAATGATGGACCAACATCTGGTGTGTCCTACGAGTGATCAACAATGGTTGCATCTGTAAATGAAGACACACATACAAAATCATGGATGGAAGGTTCACCAAAGATGTCAGGAAAGAACAGAGGAGGCTAGAACGGAAGTGAATCATCCTTCGTCGAGTGTTGATGTTCAAGCTCCCACTCATACTCTTCATGAATGACAGCGCATGTTGGTTATGCAACACCAACTCTGTCAAAGGCTTGTTCCTCATTCACAACAAGTGAAGAGTCCGGAATGAAAGAACACAAGATAGTATCATTTGAAGGAAGAGCCGAGTGTGAAAACAGAGGTTGTGGAACAGTATGCATATGGAAACTCGAAGGACTCACAAAAAAATCTGTGTGAAAATTAAGTGAAGTGATGTTGGGAGCATGATCCTTAACATCACCTGACAATGGTGGAGTTGTTTGATGAGGGGATGGCGGACAATCAGTCGAGACAGTGACCGCATCCACATGAGATTGTGTAGCTCCATCCTTGAAGAATGTTGAGTGAGGGTTGATTTCAAACTTCTTCTTGGGACAAGCAGATTTCTTAAGGCAATACTCGAATCGGTCCCAAAGATATAAAAATTTGATCCTGATCCTCGGAGCTTGAAACTGCAAGTCACGGAAGCACTACCAAAAATCGATAATTGACTCATGTGGAGCCTTCCGTTGCTGTAACAATTTTTTGTCAAGATGGTCTGGATCAAAATGATAGAAAGTGTCTTCAATGAGATCACAGAAGTGCTCAAGTGAGTGCATGTTGTCAGCCAGTAGGCTGAACAACCATCAAAGTGGATATTTGTGAAGTGTGTATGCAAGCAACGAGTTGGCATGTTCGTCAAAACACCCATCTTCCTCATGAAGCATGGAAAGAAAGTCATGTAAGTACTCAGGCCAGGTCACTTCACCTTCACCATCATACGTGTAAGTAGACAAGTGATTGAAAAACTCCCTAATGATGGTGACATCTTCATGATTCGAAAAACATCATGGAGGGAGAAGAGTGCAACAATCCATGAAAGATATGCAAAGGTTCAAAATTGGATGAGAGGAAACAACTTGTCATCTGGCCCTCCTTCTATTGCCAGAAATGTTGACGATGTCAATTTATCTGAAAGTCAGGCTTTTGAAGGATGACAAAAGGAAGAATAAAGAGTCGCAAAGGTAACTCATAAGCTAGATGTAGTCATCAAACAAATGGATACCTTATGCTCTTTGTATACCGACATCCTAGCATGTAGAGCACCTGCTAAGAATTATGCTCTGTTTTTAATAGAAAGATATTTGCAATTGAAAATTAAAGTTTTTAAAGCAAGGGCCCCTATAGAAATAAACACTATTGATGCCTTCATAAATTGTTGTAAGCACTATGGGGTGAAGGTTCAAAGATTACTATGCGGATTCTATTTGCACAACCTTGTGTTAGATCAAGAAACAGAGCAGAATCCCAGCCCTTTCGTTGGGGATGTCCAACTGCAGGCATTTATTTCATTTGGAGTTAATCAAATAAAATGGCTTAAAGCCTATAATGCCTTTCAAAGACAAGAAAATGGATTAGAATTATGGGTGAGAGCCGAGCCTAGAGATCCATTGTAGTTATGGAATAAACATAGGAACCTAATGAGGAATCCGGGTATGATTAAAGCATTAGGACCCATTCATATAACAATCAATCGGCAAGGGATAGAATACTTCTTTACCATCAAAGACCTTGCCATTGCAGCTGCTAAATTTCGATATCAGATTTCTAATCCAATATCCAACATAGGGAACCGTTTAACTATGAGAACTTTAAGTTAGTTGTTGATCGCTTGGGCCTCTATGGTGATCTTATTTTGAGGGAAGGGCCATCTTGGTTAGGTTGTAGGTTCCGAAGTCTGGTCATTTGGCATCCTGCACCAGGATACCAAGCCTTATACGAAATGCCTCAGGGCCAGACAAGACATCTTTTTGAGCACCTAGCTAGGCATCATGGCTGTAGACCTCCTCATGAGATCCCATCTCTAGCCTACTCCCTCACCGCCTTGCATGTCAACTACAATGTTTTCATGAGGCCATGAAAAAGGGTAAGCAGGGGGGGTGTGTTGATCACTGGAGAAGGTATGTTGTTTTCATTTACTTTGTTATCTTTTCTTCAAAACTCATAACCTTTTGCATCATGAGCTAGGTATATGACAAAAGAATATGATAAAATCTAGAAGATTTATATGTAATGTGAAATAACTAATAATTACCCTTTTTCTATGCAAAAAGAGGAGAAAATGGAAGACTTTCATCCCAAAGGAAATAACAAGACCAAGTTAACTGCTGTCCCTTTGACAAGGAACTGTGTTCAAATAGGCGATCCAAATTGGAGCGTAACAGTCAGAAAAAGGAAAAGGAGATCTCCAATCGGCACAAAAGAACATGAGGATAATTGAGAACTAATAGTTTGGCGAATCCCTCAAGATCCTTTGATCCTGAGGGATCGCTATCTTAACAATCCTTTGTATCGTTGATATTGCCGACTTGGTTGTTATAAGAAGGGGTAGCACTGTTAGCTTGGGGGGAGTAGAACTATTGTTATTTTTATGAGATTGTTCTTGGTACTTGAACTTCGATCATCGACTCTCTTTGAAGATCGATTCGTTGTAACTCTGTTTAATGTTTTAATATATAAATTTTGTTGTCATTCTATCGTTGATTCTAGAGTAGCCTTAAGCAGTGAGTCCCTGGAGGCTAAGGGCCCGGCCCTGGTGGATCACTTACTCCTGTACCATTATTTCTGATTCATGTGTGCTTTGATCTTTTCCATTCACTCTGTTCAGTAATCTGACGTGCTTTACTATTTTATATATCTGCTCTGTTATATATATTTGATGAAATAATATTATTATCTGCAATAGGAATGCTATGTTATTCATTCTGACTTGATACCGCATTGTTGTTCTTTTTGACAATTGATATAACATTACTGTTCCTTACAGATTTCCATTCAATTACAGATTAACAGTGTTGTTTATTCCTAAATCGGTACTATTGTATGGTTTATTCTTAAATTTTGATTGCTATTCATTCGGGATTGTTGTTCAGTTGTGATTGCAATTGTTGTTACTTTATAGCTGTGATTCATGCTTATTGTATCGAAGCTCAGATTACTGTTCCCTTTAATGTTAAGTGTGTCACGTGTTTAATCTGGTTTGTTGTACAATCATAGTTAATATAAATTGTTGTTCTATATTTTATTTTTGTTAGTCCGTTGTTCCATTTCTGTTTGCTACTCAATTCAAAGGTTGTTACTTACTTCCTGTAGGTTATAATTATTGTTGCATTCATTTCCGTAGGTTAAGGTTTTGTTGTTCAATCCTGTTTATAAAGATAGTTGATGTTCCATTTCTTGTCATCTGAAGTTATCATTGCTTTGGTGTGCAGAAGGTCTAAGACTGTAGTGAACATCGACATATGCTATCTAGTTCCCAGTTTGATGATCCTTTCTTTAAGTGCCTTTTTTATTGCATTAGTTTACAGAGGGTAGAGTTACCATTATTGTACCCTTGACTGATAAATTGTTGTAGCTTTCTGAACGCATGATTTGAGTCTTAGGTTTCTTTTTGCAAGAATATGTTATTCCAAGTATCTGTTTACTCTTATATTTAGAGCATTATACTACTAGCATTACTCTGACAAATGACCGCCTCAAACTGAGTACACTCTTTGAGATAACAAATCATTCCTGGATTGACAATTAATGTAGGGTAAATAGAGGTGAAAAAGACCCTTTTTACTGCTTGACACAACACCGTTAGTAGTACAACAATAAAATCATCTAATAATAGCAACATGGAAATATTTCATAAAGGCAGTAACAAATACATCCTCATCATCACAAATCTCATAAACCATAAACATGAGAAACACATCAATATGTAACAACAACAATAATAGCATAAGATCTATCATTATAACAATATTTGCAGCACTAAACTCATCATCTCATCATCATTAATTGAGCACCATATTCAATGAGTCACAAGAAGCAAATAAGTGAGCAGAAAATCATCACTATACATCAACAACAACATAAGTCAACTCATCAACATCTTGGTGCATAAACATGTTCAGAAATGTACTCTCTCCAAATATGAGCAGCAATATAAATCAACATTACTTAACCATATGAATATCAAACATATCACAAGCAACATCATACTCTCTCTCCATTCAATAGCAACATGATGAATCTCATCATTGGGTAACTATATGGACCTTAATTCACCTCCTAGCTCAATCAAATCAACTCTTCTCACAATTTATTACATGTTTTGATTATATTTTATTTAATGAGATGAGTCAAAGTGAGATATTATGCCTATTGGACTAATGTGCATTGAATGCAGGCTTGTGAGAGGAAATCAGGGAATTTTGGAATTAAAGGCGGAAACTCGAATGGAACAAGGAAGAGATGTTGTAGAAGGTAAATCCTCCTCATTTACTCCTCCCTCATTCGAATATTCCTCCATCAATCACACTAGCTCTGAGTACAAGTATCCAAGTCACGAATATCAAAAGGCAGCCAAGCAAGTGACAGTGAAAGAGTTAGTTTATCTTGAGTTTGGAAGCCAAGCCTCCCTATATTTAAGGAAGTCGTTGGGAACTTCAGTTGTATAAATAAAGAGGCCTAGAGACTCATTAGGGTTCGAATTTTGGTTGTAAAAACACTAGTTATTTTTTAGCTCCAGACTTCTAGAAGACATTTCTATGTAATTTTCTGTTTTGATAATGAGAATGAGCTTCTTCTTGATCCAGTACTGAGTTAACTCAGAGGGTTGAAGCTCTTGGGTTGTTGAAGCTCTTGGGTTAGGGCCCAACCCTAGAAGCAAAGGCTCCTCTTCTTGTATATCTATGCTTATATTAATTTCATAGATTCATGAGTAAATTGTCCTTAAAACTATTTCATTGCAAATAGTGTAGATTTGATTAGTTTTTTTATTAGTTTGCTTCCATTTGTGTTGTACTTCAGAAGTAGGTTAGAAGGGAAAAAAGGAGCATCAAAAAGTTGTTAGTAGGTGTCTTGGTCTCACTTCTTCCTTCAGGGATCATGATTTGAGGAAAGCACCCCAATGCAACCCCAAAAGACAGAATTCTACTTTCTCATAGAATTTAGAGTTTATTGTACTTGAACCAACATTTGATCAGTTTGAAAGTGTAGGATTTAATCATCATCTCTTCCTTCTTCAGTCTTATAGTAGATTTCATTAATGGTTTCATCTTATTCTGCAAATTTTCCTCATGCATGAAGTAGACAACTAGCTCATTAAAGTTTGTTTTTATAGCTTATTGAAATTCTTCTTATTTACATGATTTTTGGGAAAATATGAGTGTTTCATGTAGTGAAAGTGTTTCAGAAGAAAAGAGAGATCTCATAGTCAACAACCTCCTCCCAACTCCATCCATCCATGATCATTCCTTTCTTTCACTGATACCCTCACCAATTTCATCATTTTTCAAAGAAACTTCTCCAAGCATGTTGAGAAAATCCAACCATCTCCCCACCTTGGTTTTGAGTTCTGAGTGATCCTAGGCATTTTCTCACTCCATTCCACCTACCAACCACCTTCCCTAAGCCTTCCATCACCTTCAACACCCATCGGTTTTCTCTCAGCTGTATCCTGTAGAAATACAGGGAATCTTGTCGGTTTTTAGGGCATCCTGTAGGTTTTCCTACAGTGGCCTGTTTTGAGGGCGAATTGAGGGAAAACCTCTAGAAAACCACACAAGGTCACCTAGGGGTCTCCCAAACCTTCTAACCATCCTCCAGCATCACTAAGCTACTTGTCACATCACAAAAAGAGATTAGCTTTCACACTTCTCCATAAAAAGGGAAAAAGACAAAAAGAGAAATACAGATTTGTTGTAGCCATTCACACACACAATAGTAGAATGTTGATGCTTTGAATTTACATGCTTAAGATAGTTTATTTTCATACATGTTAATCTAGCATTCTTTCTGAAACATAGTATCTCAGCAGTTAGGTAGGAAATGGTGTGTTTTAGCATTGTATTTTAGTTTTTTCCTTACTATAGTACACATGATTTCTCTTAGAGTAGATTTCTCTTTCCCTCATCAGTGATCAATATTCTTATGAATACATAGAAGTCTGGCTTGAAAAACCCTAGTGGTCTCTCACCAGCTGAACAGTGACAAAAGGTAGAACCATCACTTTTACTCGTGTATACAACACAATCACCTCCAAGTTTGTACGAACCCTGGGTTGATAAACTAAAGTTGGTAGCCCCAAGAGTTGCAGCATTCTTCCTTCAATATTGTTGCTCATCACTTTTTGGTACCATTCCTGAGGATGTGCCAAAGTAATATGTGATTACTGCTTTCTTTCTTCCATTTCTTGTTTCTGATATTCTGCTAGTAGTTTTATTTCTGGAAGAGTAATTTAGTTGCTTTCTTTTCCATTCTGCATTCGTTGCTTTCCTTTCCTTATGCAAGTAAGATCATTCAATTAGTTAGTTTTCATTCAGTCAGTTAATTTTCATTCAATTTGCAATTTCAATTCTCCAATCACTTTCAAAGTTTGAAAAAACCAAAAACAAAACAAAATTATTTTTTTCATGCCTCATAGGAATAGGGATAAATTAGGGAAGTTTTTTCCAAATACCCCACTGCTTCAAACAACCAACCTTCCCTCTTCTTAGATGGTTGTGAATTGGAGGAATCCTTAGGTGAGCAACCTGAAATATTTGAAGAACCTACATGGGAAGAAGAAGAAGAAGAAGAACCCATCCCTACTAATCTAATGGCTGAAAACATAAATGACAGAGGAAATAGAGAAAGAGTTGAGGGTGCTTTCCCCATCAGGTAAACCAATGGGGATACTAAGATGAAGAATATAACCCCCTCCACCCTTCCTAATTTCCATGGCCTGACCTCAGAAGATCCAAACACTTTCTTATTTGAGTTTTTTGTCATATGTCGTGTAGAAATTTTGAATAATTTAACACATATTCAACAGAGATTATCCTGATCATGTACTATTGCGGAAAACATACACAATACATAAGCTCCTCTACGTTGATCATCAATACAGCAACATCAATAACAATAAAACATCAAGAGCATTCACACATTAACACAGTATGTATCCTGGGGAAAGCATCTCACTAAAAACCCCAACTATCTATATATTAATGATTGAGTCATGTAAAATTACAAAGTACAATGCTTATCACAAGAAATCCAGTACCAGCTCCACCTATTACACACAATACATCTCATATCTGAATCAATCACTGGCTCAAATCTCTTCCGCTGCTTGCCTGCCTCCGCTGCTCAATACCTGCACAAGAACCGGTGATAATTCCAAGGAAGCCACGTATTTCCTTGGCTAAATCACATGAGAACAAGCTACAATGTGGGAAAACTCATTGGCATACTCAATCCCCTGATTTGTGCAAGATCTGGTGCACAACTATAGTCACAACTAATAGCAATATGATTCTCTAACACCTGTCCCTGCTGAACTGAACATGCACTGACATGCAACTAAGTTAACGGATGTATTCATTAGTTGTATTATGAGTTAATAACTTATGAATTAATTAATAACTAATTCACCCAACTCATCTCTAGTCTATTCGCTAGTTAGACTAAATACAACCAGTTTAACAAACCTAAACTGAACACAACTCCATCAACTGCACCTCCAGTCCACTAAACTCAACTCACTTGAGTTCTAACTAAAGTCATGCATGCAACAACTCAACTGACTCATAAGAAAAGCGTATTTCCTTCTGACAGCTGCATGTGCCACCTCCATAGCTCATCCTGAAGTGCTCCAAGAGAATAAGACAAAGTTTATAGTCTAAATATTATTATCAGCTAATAATATTTGACTATTCTATATTTAGACTGAGCAGTCACTCCGCTGTGGTGTCACTCCCCTGTGGTCTAAAAATAGAAGTCCATCTATTTTTTTCAACTTGATCAATCATCCATAAACAACAACCTACAATCCATAGACATGATCCATATGTCTAAAAATA
>APFE031627497.1:93875-104221 GCA_000404065.3 Pinus taeda | reverse complement strand
TGCAATTTTAATTCATGTAAGTGTGTTCAACCGGTTGATTGTAGATTAGTTTTTCTTTACATGTTTTTGCATCAAATAGTGACATGAGATTTGCCTCTTTTCTGACTTTGTTTTTTTTTTAGCTTTTCAATTTCAGTTATGCTTTGATTTCAGTTTTATTCATTTGCTTTGTCAGTTAGTTTAGATATCAAATTCCTCATATCATTAATGTTATCTCCTAAAGCCATAGCTTAGACTACTTGGCGAGCTATCGAACTATGAATGATGTGATTTGATTTTAGTTTTACTTTTTTGCAATTAGATATCAAACTGCTCATATCATTGATGTTATCTCCTAAAGCCATAACTTAGACTACTTGGCGAGCTATCAGACTATGAATGATGTGATTTGATTTTAGCTTTATTTTTTTTGCAATTAGATATCAAATTCCTCATATCATTGACGTTATCTCCTAAAGCCATAGCTTAGACTACTTGGCGAGCTATCGGACTATGAACGATGTGATTTGATTTTAGTTTTACTTTTCTACAATTAGATATCAAACTGCTCATATCATTGACGTTATCTCCTAAAGCCATAGCTTAGACTACTTGATGAGCTATCGGACTATGAATGATGTGATTTATTTTTAGCTTTATTTTTTCTGCAATTAGATATCAAATTCCTCATATCATTGACGTTATCTCCTAAAGCCATAGCTTAGACTACTTGGCGAGCTATTGGACTATGAATGATGTGATTTGATTTTAGCTTTATTTTCTGCAATTAAATATCAAATTCTTCATATCATTGACGTTATCTCTAGAGCCATAGCTTAGACTACTTGGCGAGCTATCGGACTATGAATGAAGTAAATTGATTTTACTTTTATTAGTTTGCAGTTTTTGATTTGTTTGAGTGCAATAGCTTAAATTTTATTTTTGTATTTAGATAAACAGCAGAGACAGTGATTTCATGATCAATATTTTATCTTTTGTTTGATTTAAGTAGCTGCATATTTACACTTTTGTTCAAGTACTGATTTGATTAATAACACGTTTTCAGATCTTTTAAAACGCTAAATTTTGGAAGTTACCATAAGGGATATAAACCTTGTCTTGAAATATCTATCCATACTTGACCTTTAAAAGTATTCTTAAGACCTTAGAATAGGATTTCCATTTGCATTAGACACTTTAGGAGATCAATAAGAACAAAACACCAAAACAAGATAAAAACTATAAAACAACGAAGTAAGAAAAAAGGTTAACTAAGCACATATGGTGCACCACACTTCATCAGTTTACGATACCCGGATTGATAATTTATGTAGAGCAATTTAAGATGTTAAATTGACTAGACATGGGGTATGTTCCGAGAGAGACAATGACGAGTGTGTCTATAAATCATTGGTCTCGCCATCATTGAGCTCGAATCTTGTGGAGAGATGGAGTTGTTAGTCAAGGCCTTTCTATGTAAAAATGTTGTTTAATATGATGCTATAACAAATGAGTTACAAATCCAAATTCTTCTTAAGATGTTCTTCATATTGAGAAAGTCGAAGGTACCATTATGAATACCTCCCTAGTTAAGAGGGAGTGTTGAAAAGTGTAACTAGGTTCGGTCTTCATAATGACATGTAAATATGATTTTATGCAATGAGATGTAAATAAGATAAATAAATTTATTATCTTAAATTTCTTCATGGGTTTCATGAGCAAGGGATTTTGTTTTTGAGTCAAGGGTCCAATTAAGAGTCTTTAGGATTTATTTTTCATCTAGTCATAAAATGTAAGAGTCATTGTCATGTAAATGAAGTCATGTTACACTTTGTAAAAGGTCAATATTATCTATGTAAAGTATCCTCCAAGAACTTGTCACCAAACCTCTTCAAGTCAGCCTACAAACAATGAGGAAGATGCTAGATCAAGTCAGCCTAAGTCTAGTTGTCAAGTCGGCCTAAAGGGTAGTGAACGAGGTGTATATATAGCCTAAATCGTCCTCCATTTGAAGACAATAAACTTGAATTACTTGAGACTAGAATAAGTGTGAAAGAAGGAAGATAAGCAATAGTACAAAGAAGGAAGAGAAGGAGAAGTGCGAAGAAAGAGAGAGGATTCTTCTAGGTAATACGAAATTAGGGTTTCTTATGGGCCAACGAAAAGATTGCCTTTTGGGGCAATGTGAAGTCTGAGCAGCATAATCTTTTGGGGCAGTGTGAAGTCTGGGCAGCAAAATATTCTGGGAAGTGTGAAGTTAGGAAAACAAAAGAAGGAACCTTCTGGAAGGTTGAAGTAGAGACCTAGAGATTGAATCTCTCTAGAGGAAGCCAGGAAAGACCTAGAGACTGAGATTCTCTAGGGAAATTCAAAGAGAAGCAATAAGAAGGATAGAGACTGAGTTCTATAGAAGGATCCAAGGGAAGTAGTGTGAGAAAGGCAAAAGAAAGGAAGAGGTAGAGTATCCAGGTTGGTGACAAGGTTCTTGGAAGGATACAAGAGTCAAGGGCCTGTGTCATGGTCTTGGTACTTATCAATTGAAGATCTAAGAAGAAGAATTTTGATCTCGTTTTCCTCTCAAGAGGTGAGAGGTTTTGGCCCTGGCTGGAGAAGCCTATATTCTGTGTCACTTGTCTCTGTTATTATTGCATATTGGTAAAATTGTCTTGATGAAAGAACACAATAATAAGCTAATGAAGAATTGAATATAAGATTTAGAAGAAAGAGCATCACAAGCAATTATCAAGAATAGAAATTGCCATTTATTGAATGCCCTAGATTTCTCAACAAAGAGAACCCTGGGCATGCTCCCTCTCTTTGGGAATCTAAAAAAATTTCACATCCTAAGAGGCCTGAACAAGGATGCGGATATGCAAGCCAAAATGGTCTGCCAAATGAAAGAAGGGCGCAACAAGGTCAATGAAATAGAGAATTATTTTCCCATTCCCTAATCCTTTTCATGAAATTCCTAAATTTGATGATAATTTTCTCCTCCTACACTAAAAAACAGACACAAAAGTAAAAAATCATGAATTTAATGGTTTTATCAATCTTTATTGTCCCTCCCTTCCCCTCGCGGGAATTCGCCCTTTCTTCCAAGATTCCCACCTCCCGTCTCCCCCTCCCCCACATCATCCTCCACATTACTCTCTCTCTAACCCTCGTCTCCCACCACCACAACTTCCCCTCCCTCACCCCCCCTCCCGGTCTCCCTACCCCCATTACATCCTTCCTCTCTATATGTGCCCCCTCTACCCTCCCATTTGGCATCATCCTAGCATATCTATTCTTTCTCACTCGAACCGTGGTTGCAAATGTTAGAAGGTCAAAACACTTGGTGTGGAGGAGAGGACAAGTGTGAAAAATATAAAATTCTCTCCTCGTATCTAGATCCGTAGCAAGAACAATCAAGCCATCACCATGTGAAATCCCTGAGAGTGATACGCACATTTACTCCCTCTGGTTTGGAACAGATGGTTCGTGTGCATGAAGGAGAATTTTCTCAAGGCTAAATTCATTTCAGAAATCAGGTCAATCATGGTGGAGTGTTTGGATCCCGGAGGTAAGCCTGTAGTCTTTCAAATCCACATGAGGCTTCGGCTTAGAAAATTCTATAAATTGTGATATAACGGTCTTAACTTATGCAATATGAAAGTGTATGAATTTTTCTAGAAGGTTGTTGGTGCAATGACTCTTTAGCAGAGTTGGGGTAGTCAGGGGATAATTCTGGTTGTGTAGGGTAGCCCCTTCACACAGTCTGGAGAGTGTCAATTACTGGTGAGAGTGACAATTAATGGTGAGGGTGTCAATTTCAGTTTGATTGAGCAAGGAGAGACAATTGTTGGTGAGTGGGATCACTCTGGAAAGTTTTGTGATTGTATGATCATTTTGGGTGTTGCTAGGTTCTTTGTTCCTCTTGGTCAATTTGGTCACTAGGAGATATCCCAAAGCATATCTTTGAATTGTCCCTAAGAGTTAATTCCCATGATGAATCATATTATCCTAGATGATTAAGACTCTCGCTATTGGGGTCACTGACGCCCACACTCGAGTAGGATGGAAGGTCTTTCAGAAAGGAAGTGGGAGAAGTTCCCACCTTTGGCCGCATACTCCCCACCTTCTTGTGGGTCTTGTGATAGATAGCACTCCGATTTGCAGGTGGGCTTGGCTAATCTTCAGAGGTTCCTTAAACATCAACGTGAGGAAGCGTATGAAATGCAAGAGAGAAAAATTGAGAAGAACAAAAAGATTCGACAGTTGGAATATGAGGTAGATGCTTTGTGTAATCAAATCAAGGATCTCCAAATTCAAATGGCAATGCAGAACTCTCAAACTGTTGAAGAAACAACTGGAATTTACCTCAACCGAACAACTGCCCTGAATGACTAGTCTACTTATTATGTTTATTTTTTGATGTTGGATTTTAAATGCATTTTGCTACTATGGAATTCTTGTAAGGTTTATCATAGTAATCATGTAACATCTCAGTCGTTTTTTGTAATTTTGAAAGGAAATTGGGCTTGGAAAGCATGTCTACAAACAATGATGCCCATGGATGGCAATGTACATGAAATGTAAACCTCCTGTTATTTTTGCCACGAATGGGCGCAGATTAATACCAATATAGTACTCTTTGCTATTAAAAAAAATATAATGGGAAGAAGATAATTTTTGAAATGTAAAACGAAGGGTGCCCATGATTTTGTCGAAAAATGATCTGGGGTTGTGGCCAACAACACCTACTGATCTTCCCAACAAGGACCCTCTAGAGTCATGTGTTAGAACACCTGCAACATAATCGAGCTTGGGTGAGATACTCGACTTACCAAAGGTAAGGATCACACACCCCAAATTTTCCTAAACCCATTGGCAAAACAGGGAGGGATAATCCCAACAAGCCCGACTTATAGGTATGATGCCAACTAGGGCATACTTTTCTAGACCAAGATAGGGGAGCATATGTCTTCCACCCAATGGGTAACAGATAGGGGAGATACCCTATTGTTCAAAAATCCCTCAACCCCAGGATCCCTCAATGCTCCATTCCCTCCTTGGGGAGCTCAACCAAGGGTGATGAGCTATGCTTATAATTCTCGATCATTGATTCCCCTTATAAGGAAGGGTCACATCCATCAGTCCAAGGTACTCTCTTAAGGCTAGGAACTTCCCTTTCGAAAAAGCCTTGGTGAGAATATTTGTAATATGCTCATATGTTGATATGTGATGGAGTCTAACGGCTCCTCTTTGCACCATGTCTCGAATGTAATGATGTCAAATCTCTAGGCTTGGACTTGTTATGAAATATAGCATTCTCTGCTAATCAAATCCCACTCTTGTTGTCGCAATATATAATTGTCGTGTCTAGGACCTCCTTAAATAAATCTCCAAAGACATTTATCAACCAAACTACTTCGCAGCTAGTGGAAATATAGTTTGCCTCGATCATACTCGATGCTACGGACTTAGGTTCCCTACTCATCTAAGACATCCTGGCAGATCCAAGCCTAAAACAACATCCAAAAGTTCTCTTCCTATCAATAACATTTCCGGCTTATCCAGCATCGACATATCCATGAAATCAAACATCTCCGGAAGAATATCTCAGACCAAGGGTGATCATCCCATGCAAATTCTCAAAATGTGTTTGGCAGCAACCCAATGTGCATGGAGAGGCTCAGTCATGAATTGACTCAATGTGTTCACTGCATAGCATATGTCCATACGAGTGTCCACTAAGAACATCGAAGCCCTAATCAACTGTCTATACTTGGATGGATTTTCCAAATCAGGTGCTGCAACTTCTCCACATATCTTTTTGAAATTCATTTCCATCGGCGTATGCAGTGAGTTGCATCTCTTCATTCCAAATATCTAAAAATAAATCACGACATATTTTCCTTATGAAAGGAAGATCTCATCGACCTTTCCCACACCTCAAGGCATAGGAAGTAGTGCATGAATCCAAGGTCCTTCATCTCAAATTCAGAAGCTAGCTCCCTCTTACACACAATCATCAAGGGCTCACTACTTGTCAAGAATAAATTGTCAACATATACCACCAAAATCAATCACATACCTTGGACTACCTTGAAGTATAGGTTGGGATTGACATTACTTCTTGTGAATCCCAACTTTACAAAGAAACTATCTCTGCATGCGTACCATGCTCTAGGGGCTTGCTTCAAACTATACAATGCCTTCTTCAACCTACAAACATGTGCCTTTTAGTCCTTTGCTTCAAATCCATGTGGTTTCTCAACGTAAAATTCTTCTTGTAACATGCCATAGAGGAATGTTTTTGTCACGTCCATCTGATGAAGGTTCCATCCTTGACTTACGACAAGGGAAACTATTGAATGCATGGTGGTTTATCAGGCCACAAGAGCAAATATATCATTGTAATCTTCTCCTTCTTTATGAAATAATCCTCTTTCTATGAACCTTGCCTTATATTTCTAAATACTCCCATCAACTTCATGTTTGATCTTGAATAGCCATTTTGAAGTCATGATAAATTTTCCCTTCGATATCGGCACAACATCCCATACATCATTCTTCACAATTGATTCGTACTCTTCGGCCATAACATCCTTCTAGACTTGTTCTTTCACTGCTTCTTCAAATGAGTGAGGCTAAGCTTGAATCATATTTCTCATTGCTACAACATATCCCGGGTACCTGCAAGATTTCTTGCTTTTTCTAAAATTCCTTATGGCGGGAATGAGTCTCTCAGCATCCTGTAATGTGTCACAAAGCCAAAGTGGCCTCTACTTGGCAGGGGGATTGTTATGAATATAATTTATATAAAAATAATATAAATATAAATAAGAATAATAATAACTAATTAAATAATAATTAGTACTAAAGAGGCATGTCTAAGGAGACATGGCCGTTCATGAAAGGGCACCTACCTAGGTATATAAGCAAACCTTCATTTGTAACATTGAACGCATCTCATACCTATTTTACATTCTTATATAAATATAATTGTACTTTAATGGATATTTATATATTTCAGATCTTCTGAGTATTCTGTTGTGTGTATGAACTTTGTTCATAACATTGATATCGGAGTTGTGCGATTGTCTCGCTACAGAGAACCAGTCTGATCGACCTTTGGCCATCAATATTTTGTCAACCTTATTTTAGTCATAATTGAAGTGTTTCTTTACATTGTCCTTGGAGATTCTCCATTTTCCCTTAGGATTTTGGCCATTAAAACAAAAAGGATTAAAAAAAAACTAAAAGAAAAGAGATCATTGAAAAAAATATTATAAAAAATATTGAGAATACATATATATATAGAGCAAGAGAGAGATTAAAAAAAAAAGTGTTATAAGAAAATAAATAAATAAATAAAATCAAAAGAAAAGATATATTTAAAAAATAACGAACTTACTTACAATTGTCATATCTGTCTGTTGGCTTCCAAACTACATAAGAATAGATGTTGTTGTCTGATTCCGCTGCCAAACACTACTACCAGTCATCTTTTCTACCTTCGCCACCCTCTACAATAACCAACATATTCCATCTCCCACTTTACCATGTACAACGATTACCCACAGTCAATCAAATCATCCAACGTTGCTGCCACAAAATATCCAATGCCGCTGTCAACTTGTGCTTAGTCGTCACCCTTGTGTCCTTCCGACTAACCACATTGCTCTCATCGGCTATATGTAGACAACTACCAATTGTTGTACACTATCATTCTTCCCTTCATTGTCCATTGTCGCTTCCCCTCGTCCCACCACCTGTCACTCTATGTTGTATGGTCGTGTCTGTAGACTAATAATTGTGACACAATTTGAAGACTATTGATATAGTCGTGACGTTTGTATATAATTCAAAGGGCTCATTAAAAGGAGATTAATTTTTAAAAATACATAAATAACACAATTCGTTAAATGATTTATATTTATATTTACTTTAATAATTAAAAAAGAAAAGAAAAAGAAAAAAAAGAGAGAGTCACATATTTTACATGAAGTAAAATGGTGCCACTCCTAAATACAATTATTAATTATTATTGTTGGGAAAGTAAAAAAGAAAATATATATTATTATATTTCCAAGTTCTTATAAAAGGAGTTTTATTTAAAAGAGTGTTCAAAGTTTCCTATGTCTTATTTTTAAGTGGAAAAAAATAAAAATAAAAATATAGAAGAAGTGGGTATCTCATACTCCTTGATCAAAGTATCACTAACAGAATCATCCATAAACACATAATGAAGTCAATTGTTGCAAAAAGAATAATGAATTATAATCTGAAAATGAAGGAAAAAAAGATGAGTCTCGTAAACAAGTCTACGTTTTGTACCAGATGTCCATTTTGTAAAATAGAATTTGAGTATTCATCAGATTTTAAAAATCGCAAAGTGATTTTTCCAACATGTTGGAAATTATTTACTCTGGAAGAATATCAGGATGATACACAAACATAAATTAAAAGATTAAAGGAAGAACTCACATAATTTCAACAAAAAAAATGAGGCATCGAAAAAGAAATACAAAGATCTTGAAGAACATTTTTACGAAGACGTAACAGTTCAAGTTGAAGAAAAAATAACAAATACCAATCCCATCAATAACACAACTCAAGTTGATAACAAACTGGTGGAAGTAAAAACATATTCATATGTTGCAGCTCAAATGAAAGAGATTTCAAGTGAAGATCCAACGATTAACCAAGTGACTTCTGTACCTAAATAAAATCAGATACCTCAAGTAAATCAAAAAACCGACACAAATAAGTTAAGGGGAAATCATATCACAAGAACTCCTTATCTACACCCGCATCACAAGAGTAGATATCTCAATCAGTCTACGTATCCGTATCATTCAGAACAGAAACACCAGACTTATGTTCTAAAGAATAATGATATCAGGACAATCCAATATGATGATAACAATTTATCCCAACTATCAAGTAATCACAAGGTTCCACAAAAGATTGATTTAGGATGGTCAGATCCCTTCTCAATTTGACAATTTTATTTATCACTTAGAGGATCCTATCATCTTGTATTACCAAAGATGACAACTCGAAGGTTTCTAAAAGTTGTGAATAGATTACAAGACAAAGAAACAGATAACGCACCTTGTCAGCAATAAGCTTTGAGGACAAATCTTTTTAAAGAGGAAGGAAATGTTATGAATATAATTTATATAAAAATAATATAAATATAAATAAGAATAATATCATAATAATAATTAATTAAATAATAATTAGTACTGAAGAAGCATGTCTAAGAAGACATAACAGTTCATGAAAGGGAACCTGCCTAGGTGTATAAGAAGGCCCTCATTTGTAACATTGAGCACATCTCATATCTCTTTTACATTCGTATATAATATAATTGTCCTATAATGGATATTTACACACTTCAGATCTTCTGAGTATTTTGTTGCGTGTATGAACTTTCTTCGTAACATGGATCACATGGAGGAGGATATAAGGGGTCCATAGGCTCCATGGGATCATAAATAATGTCTCTCAGATTCAAGCATGAAAGGACCTTCTAAATTATCTCTATCATCATTCTTCTTCTCAAGAGGAGGAGGCGGAGGAAGGTCCCTTGCTTTTCCAAGGGCAACATCTTCATCAAATGTTACATCCTTGCTAATTTCAAACTTCTTTTGAACAAGAATATATATTCTAAATGCTTTAGAATCTTCACAATATCAAACAAACATATTTTTTCTTCCCGTGGATTCTAGCTTGTTTCTTTTGTCCCGCAGCACATGAAATAATACGAGGCAGCTAAATATGAAAAGGTGACTAACATCGGGCTTGACACCTGTGAATACTTCTTTGGGAGTTTTGTTGTCTAATGCTTGATGAGGTAACTTGTTTTGAACATATACCATTGTATTTGTATATTCTCCCCAAAGGAAATTTGATAGCTTTCGATCATGGAGCACGGCTCGAGCAACTTCTATATTAGACATGTTATTTCTTTTAGCCACTCCCTTTTGTTCCAGATTATAGAGCACAATCGTTTCTTTCTTGAAGCTTTCTTTCTTGAAAAAATCTATGAATTCATTTGAGATGTACTCTCGACTGTTTTCATACCTTATTGTGGAGGTAAATCCCCTCTACGGACAGAGGTGATCCCACTAGCCTAAATGGGGTCTAGCAACAATCAAACAACGCTAACATTCAGGTTCCTAATTGAAAATTAAAGACCGATGATGAGGGCCTACCTCGAATCCAATGCTAGTACTTGTAGAAGAGTCGTCGCTCCCGTTCTTTCACTCCGGCTGGTCACAATCCCCACGATCCTCATGAACGGATACCTGCACATGCAAAGAACGACACAAATACAAGCATAAAATCCAAGAGATGCAACTATATATCAGTCA
>APFE031627497.1:64018-93855 GCA_000404065.3 Pinus taeda | reverse complement strand
TCATTTAAAGATGTAGCCTTATGGGGATGAAGAAGGCCTCTTGTAGCATGAGCTTAGCAATTCTCAGACTTTGGGACTTAGAATTTTGGAACTTGGAGAGTAGAATTATTAACTAGCTTGTCAAAGGCAAAAGGACAAGATTTTATAGATAGAGGAGAAGGAGTTAGGATTTCCACAATATTCATGGGGTTGGCTTTATCACTAAGAAGCTTCCATGAGAAGTGGCAAACAACTTCCCTTCTATGCAGATTTGAAGCCAAACTGAACCAACTCAAACTGGAATCAATTCATGAATAGGTTAGGAAGAACCTTCGTAAGTTTGTTTGTTAAAAATTTTACTCAAATGGGCTGGTGCGAGTGCGACTCTGAGACAAAGCGCCAGCTGGCGTGCCCTCTTTGGAGGATTTCCCCCATTGGTGCGAGTGATACACTGTGGAATAGTGCCAATGGAAAAAGGGCTATGTTTATGGGTATTTTACAGAAGGTGTCTTCAGGGCATATGAAGTACATACTCAAGGGGATACAATGCGAGCATTTTCAAGTTAAGTCACTTCTCACAGGTCCCAGAATAAGTCCTCCAATGTGCGGGAGAAGGGGTAATAGGGACGGTGACAAATTACTGTGTAACAGATGCCCCCTAAAGCATGAGGCCTGAGAGAGAGAGGGGTGAAATGCTTTACAAGAACATGGCCAACTGAAAAAACTGCCGCCGGGAACCTGCATGAAGAAGTACAACAGATATCTCAAGTACATGATATATGTGGTATGGGCACAACCATCCATAGCAGAGTACATAAAAATATGGATCCAAGGTATGGACACAGCCATCCAGTAAGGATCGATAAACAGACTCAGGCATGGTCACAGCCATCCAGTGAATGAGTCATGTAATGATCATAATATTCCACAAAATCGCAACCTGGATCCCAATAGACAAAATCCAAGGTCTTGCGCTCCATCTCTACCCGAACAAAGTACAAGTTCAACCATGCGAATTATGGGAGTGGAAGTCGAACATGCAAGAACATCGTCTGATTACCAGTCAATGATGAAAACTATTAACAGACGCGAGAGGTACCACCAATAATGACAATGGTCCTCAAGGTACTATAGGTACAACCTACAGCGTGTGAATCAGTGAGCCAGCCCATAGAATCATTCAATCGGAGGCCAATAATGAAAACCTCACGTCGAACATGAAAAACTTGCCATTGAGGCATGCAGGCTCCAAGGCACCTGAAGGGAGTCTCTGAGTCAACCTCCTGGATGATGAGCTGAAGTCGACAGGAAGTGACTTTGATCGAAGGTGGGCCATAATGTTACCCACATCATCGACACGAGACAGAGAAGGATAAGATGTTTTGTGTGAGGTATCATAGGGAGGTTGAGTATCCTACAGAGGTCAACTTCTCTTGAACATATTGGTGGCACGACAGTGGACTTGGCATTATTTGACATCAAATGATCAGGGGTCATGGTGACAAGGCAATGAGAAGATGAGAGGTCAAACAGGATAACCCAAACCCACGGAGGCAAGTGTAAAAACAAGATGAGATGTCCCCACCCAGACACGAACACAGACAAGTGCCATGTTCAAGAGCGACATACTGCCAACGCGACAATAATTGTTTTTCCTTTTTCCCCACCATTTCTGGTGAGTACCCCGGTTATTTTTTGATGACAAGCTTGACGGGGATAGCATATGCTTGGGAGGTGTCATTTCGACGGAATCCGATGTCATTAAGTTTTAACGAGTCTGACAAAGGAAGAACTTGACGTCTTTTCATGTTTAGAGAGTTTGAAAAGACAACAGAAAAGGAAACTCCAGGGGTGTCCTTTTTCGTAAAGTTGTGTCTCTCCAGCCCGAAAAAGTATAAAACCATGCTCGAAAGAACTGCCCGACCATTACGACCGAGGAGTACTTTTCATGGGTAGTGATTTCGATATGAAAAAGTAAAAAAGTGATCGAAACCACGTCGCTTCGTAACCGTTAATGAACCTGAAATGACAAGGGTCCGACAATCTTTTCCTTCTTTACACAGTCGGAAAAGGGTTTAAAGACGACTGCCTCTCATTTACTTTTAACGAGTCGAGAGGAACAACTCGGCGTTCTTTTCACGTTTAGAGAGTCAGAAAAGAGAAAAAAGATGACTCCATAGTGACTTTTTCGTGTATCTACCGAGTCTGAAAAAGTACAAAATACAACTCGTTTCATCGCCTAAACCGCACAAACACCTGTTGCTGCACAAAAACCGGCGTAAAATCCATTTTCGACACAAATATACATTAAAATATTCATAAAATGACTTTTAAAACCTATTTAAGGGTCAAAAAGTTATAAAATAGGTGAAAATGGTAAAAACAAGAATTACTTTTCACTTTTACTTTTTGAGAGCGACATTAGGGCTTTTGGTGTGCGATCTTCAAGCGACGATTACGACAAATCCAGTTGACCATTTGGAGCACCATCAATGCCAGGTAAGAGGCCTCTTCCTCCACTCCATTTTTATCCGTTTCAAATTTCCTTTAGGTCATTTTATCATCCTCCATGGAGGGGATTTTAAAAATGGGGGTTGTGCCCATTGGCATGGGTTTTGGGCATGGACCTGCGCTAATGGGGCAACTTTCCCTAAAGGCTCGCGCCCATGGGCGCGACTGTTTTAGAAACAGTCGCACCAACAGCCACGTGGATTTTTTGCTAAATTTTAACAATTTTAAAATGATTTCACTGCATTTTTAAGTTACACAAGGGTCTAATTCAGTGTTTTGGGCTTGTGATTGGAGGGAAATACGCGAAAACGGTAGTCGTATGGAAGGAACGAGAACATGACCAAGTGGACACATTGGCCTTAGTGGATGAGGACTGCGTGGAAGCTCTCAGAGCTTGTGGGCTCAAGAAATACTTCCTACTGTCCTATTTACGAGCTCAGCCGGAGCTCTTGCAGTATCTGATCGACTTATGGGATGTACAGGAACAGGTGTTCCGGATACGCGACCAAGTATTGGAATTAGATGTATCCAATGTCTAATTTCTCACTGGATTGTTGCGTAGAGGGCTGGTGCCCTGATTGACCGGTAGTAGGCCATCCAGGGAGAAGATGGAAGAGGTGAAGGCTCGAGTTTGCCCAGGGGCAAGATATGGGTTGGGCAGCTCGAAAGTGGATATCCCCACTGTTCAGGACCTGACACTCAGAGCTTTACTATTCACCATAACACGAGCCGCGGGGGCACAGGCGCCCCACGAAGCCACGAAGAACCACCTAATATTAGCGACAGAGTGCCTTAGCACAACGATCTTCAATTGGGCGTCAGCTGTGACGACCAATATGAAGAGGCAGCTGACAAAGGCCAAGTGCGGCAAGCTGCAACAATTCGGGTACGACTCCATCTTGGTGAAGTTCTTCTTGGAACGTGTGCCAATCTTCCAGGGCCAAGGGGCCTTTGTTCCTGACCCGGCACCTAGAGAGCCGAGGATGGCTCGATGGGCAGCACTAATGCCGAGGGGGGGTGGCGGTCAGCAGATGTCGTTCAGACCTGAGTTTTTTGGGTGGCTTCCCCGCCAACTAATTGTGGTGGAGGACTGGCCGTATGCGGGGACAAACTTCACCGAAGACCCTGACCTCCCACTGCCGGTGGGAGAGGACTGGGACGAGGACATAGGTATGACCTCATTTTTTGATTTTGAGTTTTTTTATGTTTTTTTTGTTAATACATGCTTGTTCTAATAACATTTATATGAATATGCAGATGTTGGTCCAGAGCATCCAGCTGGCATGTCTCCCATTGCGAGGAGACACCAGGCAGCATCAGCGGATCCTCAGGAGGAGGGTGATGACAGAGGAGAGCTCATTCAAAACCTCGAGGCTATCACTCGAGGGATTTTGGATTACGCTCGGCTAGCGGATGTCCCGCTAGCATGCCAGAGGCACATGGTGGGGGTGTTGACTCGCATCCACCGACTCCTGAGACGTTTCGTGCGAGCAGTGACGTGCTATCATGAGCACCACCAGGACTAGATATCTAGGATTTATTTTCTATGCATATTTTTTTAGAGAGATGTTGTCTCCGGATGTACTAAGACAAACATGTATTATTTTTTGATGATGCATGGTGCAAACATTTAGACATACATATATATATATACATATGTTTTATGGTTTATTGTGTTTTATGCTTCTTATGTTATTTTGAATTACATGTTATGCAAATGCCTGTCCAACACATAATTAGCTAATGCATCGGTTAACGTATTAATTCGTCTTGGAATATGTTGATAAGTAATGAAATCAAAATCCCTTTCTAACAACTTAACACATAAATACAACCTTAATATCCGATGGTCTCTGACGAAATAACGC
Source organism: Pinus taeda (assembly GCA_000404065.3). Classification (NCBI taxonomy): domain Eukaryota; kingdom Viridiplantae; phylum Streptophyta; class Pinopsida; order Pinales; family Pinaceae; genus Pinus; species Pinus taeda. Next base: position 89,497 of record APFE031627497.1, on the reverse strand, counting down.
TCGTTGAGCTGGTGGACGACAAGCTGAGAGTCCAAGTTCACAACCAACGTTCGAATACCAAGGTGAATCGCTTCAGCTAGTAATTCAATCACAACACTATACTCAACAACGTTGTTGGTTGTACAACCTAGACAAACCCCATGAAGGTCTACTAACTCACCATGAGGATCGTAGATCACCCATGCCGCAGAGGACAAGTTGCGCGTACTGCGGGAGGCACCATCAGCGAAACCAACGTAAGGTGATCCAGACATCTGTCCAAGAAGAAAAAAGACACAATAAGCGGCAATCACGCCGACACACCAAGACAAAAACATGAAAACATGCACACACAACATACTTGTTGAACGCACACGTATGTACAAAAAAGAGAGTGCCTGGACTCATGCATAATATTTTTTCAAATAAAGCCTATTTCGGGGCTTATCCAGGGGATTCCCTTCATAATCAATAAGCTCGTAGGCTCCTTTTTGCAAAACTCTTTTTACAATGTAGGGCCCGTGCCACATGGGCTCGAATTTTCCTACCCCCAGCTTATCGTTAGCTTGATCGTAGAGCAGGACCAAGTCTCCCTCAACGAAAGAGCGAGGATGAACAGTGTTATCGAAGTGAGTAAAAAGACCTATATAGAGTTGAATTTCCTTAGGAGTGCAAGTGACTCCGATGTAGATGTGCTCGATAATCCCTGGTTTGACAAAGATGTTGATAGGTTGAGTCTGCGTAATGTTTCCCAAATTCCCTTCAGAGGACACTTGATATACTTGAATGGGTGTCTGAAGGGGTTGTGAAGGGAGACAAGGAGCAAACCGCTCGGGACAAGCCAACATTTCCCGAAGGGTAGGGAGAAACGAGGAACGGTGGTGAAGATTGAACCAAGGAGGTTCCTCAAGAGACATGGTCTCTATAATGGCTTCGTCAGAAGGAAATATTTCCTTTAACGGATCCAAAGAAGCACAATCTCCAAGCCAAGGGGAATAGTCGTATGAGTCAAGAGCTCTGCTTAAAGAAGCAGATTCAGCAGGAGGAGCCGATACAACGACAATTTCGATGTAGTTGAGCTCGGTGGGACTCAACGGCATCTCCTCGCCCCACGATTCTATCTGGTCAATGGGGGGAAGGACCCAAGGATCAGAATGAACTGAAATCATACTGATAGAGGCAAGGTTTGGAGGTGGGAGTTAAAAGACACCCATAAGGGCAGGGTCTTTGAAGAGCCCAACTCCCACACTCTCTAAGGGAAAGGAGGTATGCTCCAAAAAAGGCACATTGCCTTCGGACGAAGAAGTGAAGAAGGAGAGCTGGTCTACTGTGACAATTTTCCCCTGATGAGGGAAACAAATGACACCAAAGAGGGATGAAGCCACGGCATGCATGGCATATGTCCAGCTCCAGCCCAAAAGGAGGTTGTAAGTAAGATTTGCATCAACAACCTCAACTTCCACTACAATGGTCTTCCCTTCCAAAGTAATTGGCAATTGTTGGAGGATACCGTAGGGGCGAGATTCTCTCCTGTCAAAGGCTTCTAGTGTCGTTGGAGACTGACTCAAAGTCAAAGACCCGATCTTCTTCCAACAAGCAACAGACATAATGCAAGTTGACGCGCCTTCATCAATAACTGTACGATGAATCGTTTTCGAATTGATGATGACTTGAATGAGGAAGGCAATCTAGTGAGGTAGCCTGGGTACATGGATCTCGAGATCAAAGGTGATAGAATCCAAGTCGGCCGGGTCGATGTCGCCGATGGCCGATAGCAAGGACTTCCTCTGGGGGGGCAGCTCTGGAGAACTTCTAAAGCGGACATAGCTGACGGAGCTTGAGCTAAGTCCTCAATGATGTTATAGTGCTGGGCAGCACGAGCATTTGGGTTGTAAGACGATCTCCAAAGTACACCTTTAGGAGGGGGTCGGATGGGTGTCTTAGTGCTAGGTCTCTCGATATGGAGCAGACCAGAACTAGACAGAGGAGCGCTTGAGGGGACCTCAGGCTCCTTCCCGGCGGATGGTGGATATTCCTTTGCTTGAGTCGTTATATGAACGGGAATGGTTCCAGCCATGAACACTTGGGAACTAAAGGGAGAAGAAGATGAGGATGGATCGGCCACCATTTGGGTTTTCTGTGATGGGAAAGGTTCTTTCAGAACCGCAGGAATCCTAGGAGCACCTTTCAATAAACAACTAACTTCGGACCGCCTTGGGCAGTCTTTGGTATAGTGATCCTTGTCACAGATAAGACAAGGATACTTTGGTTTATGTTTGGCTCCTTCCTCGGGTGGAGGTTTGGAGGAGTCCTGTTTAGGTTTCTCAGATTTATGCTTCGCTTTCCCCTTTTTCTTTCCTTTCGAGGCTTTATCCGCTGTGGTGGACTGGACGGCGTTGACCTCGGAAGTACTTCTGGAATTAGATACACCCTGAGAAGTTTTTTTTTTTTGAAGCATTTGATTTTTTCTTCCCAGGGTTCGCGGATTATTTCTTCGATGACGGATTTACAGAGCCAATAACACCGTCAATAGATGGCTTTGGCGGAGCTTTGGATGTTTCGTGTCTCGGGGCATCAGGCAAATACTCGTATAAGGTACCTGACTAAGAATAAACTAAGTCGAGGTACTGAGCACACGCGATCGCTTGCTCTTCAGTTACACAAGCTCCCATAGCAATGTCTCGTGCGATTTTAGGGACAAAGGAGGTCGTGAACCAATCGATTAGGAGCTGATCAGGAATCCAGAACTTAATCAACTGATGACATTGTCTCCATTCATGTATATGATCGGATATATGCGTGGTCGTGTCCTGTTTGAGAGACGTAAGGAGATGCGTCCCCATCTCATACCGAATGGGTAATTGAAAATGAGTTAGGAATGCCATTGCCAATGAGTTGAAATCTTGAAAGGATGCACGAGTCAACTCAATGTACCACTTAGTAGCCAAGCCGGTGAGAGTCCTTTGGAACAGGCGGAGCCGGATTGAATCATCAAGCCATGAATTTGACGAACACCAGAGGTGGTAAGTCATAACATGGGCCTAAGGATATTCTCCAGCTTTGCCGTCGAATTTGGGACAATCGCCAGGTATCTTGGTTGGAACCGGTGGCCAGAATGGATTATGCAGGATAGGATCGTTAGTCAATTTAGATACATCTGGCAGTTCCAACGTTGCTAAGAATGGTAACTGAGGATTGAAGGACATATGCGGCTGTGGATACGAGGTAGTACCAGAGTTCCAACCAGTTGTTGGTTGCCCCCATTGATTTTGTCCGGATGGACCAGGCCCATAAGGGTTCTGTCCATAGGGATTCTGTCCATAGGGGTTATAGCCATAATCGGACGGTTGACCCTAGATCTACCCCCCAGCACCCCATTGATTACCAACCTGGCCTGTAGGAGCAACATACTATTGCTGGTAATTTTGATAAGGAGTGACCTGCATTTGTTGATAATTTTGGTATGGGCAAACTGAGCTTGCCCCTAGGGTTGCTGGTAACCATACGATTTCTAGGCTCCATACTGAGCCTGGGGACTAGGCTGCGCTTGGTAAGAAGGTTGGGATTGGAACCCACCTTGCATCTGAAGACCAGTTTGAGTCTGGGGCCCAGTCTGGGGCTGAAAACCGGGTTGAGCTTGAGAAGCAATCACCATCTACATGCCCAATTGAGCAGGCCCAAAAAGATGTCCTTGAGAGGATGGAGATTGGGCCACCTTTCTGGAAGGTTGCCCTGGTCGAGCTTGGGATGGACCCACTTGCCCAGAAGGTTGAGCCTATTGGGTGTTAGGTTGTCCTTGTATAACCGAGGGTTGTCCTTGCGGGGCAGATGGCTGAGCGGACTGAATTTTTGGTTGACCTTGGGGTTGACCGACCTGTCCAGATGGTTGACTAGGCTGAGCAGTGGGCTGGCCTTGCTGCACGTAAGGCTGACCACCCTGCCCAGAAGGGTACCCTTGCTGGATTCCAAGTTGTCCTTGTTGTACATAAGGTTGTCCTGGATTCCCATAGGGTTAACCGAAAGGGTATCCCTGCTAGACTCCAGGTTGTCCTTGTTCACATAAGGTTGTCCTGGATTTCCAGAGGGTTTCCCGAGATAGGTGAAAGACGGACCACCATAGGCCGAAGGTTGTCCCCGGAAGAGGGTTGTCCTTGCGGGCCTCCAGGCTGACCTGGATAGGTTTGCCCGTAATATTGTTGCCCATAAGAAGGCTGCGTGTAAGACGGTTGACCTTGATACGATGGTCCTTGGTAAGGCTGTCCTTGATCTGGACGAAGTGCTTGGCCACCGCCATAACTAGTGGTACCCCAAGCAACACTTAACGGGACTGAGACCTTAACCGCAGGCTGAGATGGCAAGGACATATACAAATGATGCTCTACGGGGTCATAATAATGACCTGAACCTTGCACGCCTGGATTCTGGACGGCATGCAAATACTGAGTATATGCCTCCCCTGCTAGAATGGCACCAGTAGAAGGTGGGGCACTAAGTGTAGGATGAACAACTCTAGGTGTATGTGCCGACTGGCCACTATGTACTGAACCGTGGGACGGGCCAGCAACAATAGTTACGATCGAAGACAACCATAACGACACTAAAAACCGGTGTTGAAGATGCTACACAAACAGTCGGAATAGTCAGAACTGACGTGAAAACTGTATTGTGAACTTGTGAAACAAAAGATCCCGTAGTGGGAGTGATGTTTTGATCCCACATGGTACCGGAAGAGGAGTTCCTAGAACCCATAGCATCCCTCAAAGCCTTATAGCGTAAGGGTACTGTAGCACCGAGAGGGGTGACAGTGAAGGCTGGAGTTATAACTGGGGATGTGGTTGGGATAGGAGTCTCGATACTTGAAAAAACAGGTGTCTCGCTTGCTATAGGAGATGTTTCATCCATGTCGGAGGAAGACATCGGGACCGAAACACCAGTAGGAGTAGAGGGAAAATCCTCTTCGTGAGGTTCCCAAACAGGGTTCCAAAATAGATCGTGAAGATCATCTTCTGGAGCGCGAGAGTTCAATGGTTGGACACTTGGAATAATAGGGAAAGTGTCACCACAAACCGGTGTCTCAGGAGCAGCAGAAGAAGGAGACCCTTGGTCACTAGGGACGGGAGACGGGATCGATGGATCTGCCAGGATGATTCGATTCAACAAATCCTAGACAAGCTAACGAGAAAAGACCCTACTCAAACTAACGGAAACAAGATCTAACAGGGTAAGTGTGAACATGGCCGAATAAATTTTAAGACACAAAGACAAAACTTGACCTTTTCATCTTTAAAGAGTCGAGAAAAGGACAAAAATATGACTCTAGTCGCCTTCGAATGTTTAGTGAGCCCGAAGTGACAAATGCTCAGGTGAGCCTTTTATTTTAGGGAGTCCGAAAAGGATCAAAAAGTGACTACTCTGGAGAACTAGGCAAAGGGTTTACCAGACAATCCGTAAAACTACATATACACCTTAGCAATCATATGAAAACCAAGGACTTTCCGTACGGCAGTCAATCTTCCCGAATGTTGTGTTCGGTGCGTTACGGGTCATAAGGCGGCAGACACAGCTTCCTGTGGATAAAGGATGATAACCTAGTGGAGTCTCCCCATATACTCGACGGTACGTGGGAGCACAAGTCCGTACTAGACCACAATTGAGTCACAAAATGAGGAATCACCCAACCTTGAGTGGAAACAAAAGTGAGTAGGTTTAACGATGCAAGAGCACGTCTCTAGCGTAGACCTCTAGATTGTGAGCGTTATGTTCCAATGCGTTGTTAGATTCATTGGGTTTATTTTAAAGTTGATCTTGTGTTAGGTTTTGGTTTTCATGTCTTACCGTATGTAATCTCTCAAAATTCCCTAAATGCAATCTATATGCCAAAACATGTCATTTCATTCGATGAATGCTAGTTACGAGAGAGTTCAAGAGCTTTCACGCAAACGAAAAGATCACAAAACAACAAAGAAATTCCCTAATGCAGCTAATGCAAATTTACAAACTTTTCTTTAAGATCACTAATCACTAATCGAAATGAAAAGTTCTAATTCTCATTAACTAATACAAAGCAAAAGAGATTTTTCTTTTTGATAATGGCAAAATGCACTAAACAACTTTGAGAAATGACAACAAACAAATTCTATTCAATACAAGCACATTCATTTCCTTAAATCACAAATCAAACTTCCAAAGAACACAAAAGATCCCAAAGACACCAATGGGCCGTGTGATCTAGGCTCAAAGCGAGAAGAAGCGGAATTCAAGTGAAGACAAAGAAAGTCACCCAAATAACGCAACAAAACGATCTACAACCACCAAACAAGTGCACGGGAGCAATCAAAGAATCAACTGGACCACTAGAAGATCAAAACACCTGAGGAAGGCTCGACACACAAAGCCACTAGATGCCATAGGGCTAGAAATGTGAAATCGATGGAAAAAAGCAAACACCCAAAGGGTAACGATCAAAACCAGTCAAGTCACACTCCAACACGCTCAAGTAGTCTGAAAAAGGTACCCATGACAAAAACCAAGCTTAGAGGGCTCACGGCCAAGCAAACTTCAAAAGTTCCCAGGCCTGGCGCGACTGTCAGGCTGCAAATAGCGCCTTTCAGGGATTGGCGCGGGTTGTAAATGTGCAACTTGCGCCAACTGGCACGATTGTAACGCTATAAACAAGTGCCAACAGGGTTTTCTATGGAAAAATAAAAACAAAAGGGCCAAGGCTAAGTCAACAGTACCTAGGTACACCAAGGGGCAAGAAGCACCACAAGAATTCAACCCAGAAAGCTAATCAAGCAGGAGAAACCAAGAAACAACCAAGAAAGAAGGCAAGTTCCAAGCTGTTCAATTCGTAAACCAAACCAGAGATGGATGGAAGTGGCGTTGATCTACTTTGCTAATGTAGAGCAATAGCATTTTGAAGGCTATCTGGCCGTACTTCAGGCTCCGTCTAAAGTTTACAAATCAAACAACAAGACAAAACAAACAACAAGGCAAAAAGCCAACTCCCCAACGGAGTCGCCAAATTGTTGTGGAGGTAAATCCCCTCTATGGACAGAGGCGATCCCACTAGCCTAAATGAGGTCTAGCAACAATCAAACAATGCTAACACGCAGGTTCCTAATTGCAAATTAAAGATTGATGATGAGGGCCTGCCTCGAATCCAACGCTAGTACTTGTAGAAGAGTCGTCGCTCTGACTGGTCACAATCCCCACGATCCTCGTGAACGGATACCTGCACATGCAAAGAATGACACAAATAAAAGCATAAAATCCAAGAGATGCAACTATATATCAGTCAGAAAGGATATAACTCAAACATCATTATAAAGACAATAAGAGTGGAACCATAATGATAGTCGTCTATTATTATTGATAAACAAAGAAGAATACAACCAAGGTTCTGACGTCAAATCCTCCTTTGGTTGGGTGATCAGCAACACATGCCTTGCAAAGCTTGTTGGGGATGGGGAACAACCCTCTCTCTCCTTGGTTACTTGGACAAGGATCTCCTCATTAAAGATGTAGCCTTATGGGGATGAAGAAGGCCTCTTGTAGCATGAGCTTAGCAATTCTCAGACTTTGGGACTTAGAATTTTGGAACTTGGAGGGTAGAATTACTAACTAGCTTGTCAAAGGCAAAAGGAAAAGCTTTTATAGATAGAGGAGAAGGAGTTAGGATTTCCACAATATTCATGGGGTTGGCTTTATCACTAAGAAGCTTCCATGAGAAAGTGGCAAACAACTTCCCTTCTATGGAGATTCGAAGCCAAACTGAACCAACTCAAATTGGAATCAGTTCATGAATAGGTTAGGAAGAACCTTCGTAAGTTTGTTTGTTAAAAACTTTACCCAACTGGGCTGGCACGAGTGCGACTCTGAGACAGAGCGCCAACTGGCGCGCCCTCTTTGGAGGATTTCCCCCATTGGTGCGAGTGATACACTGTGGAACAATGCCAATGGAAAAAGGGCTACGTTTATGGGTATTTTGCAGAAGGTGTCTTCAGGGCATATGAAGTACATACTCAAGGGGATACAATGCAATCGTTTTCAAGTTATGTCACTTCTCACAGGTCCCGGAATAAGTCCTCCAATGTGCGGGAGAAGGGGTAACAGGGACGGTGACAAATTATTGTGTAACATACCTGAAGATCTTAATTTTCTTCCTTGTTTGATTTTCGACCAAAACCTTGAAATTATTAAATAAATCAAAGGCTTCATCCTTATTCTTCAAGTAATATATCCATGTCTTCCTTGAGAAATCATTAATGAAGGTATTGTAGTAGAGATGGACACCAACAAAGTGTATGAGCATCGGACCACATATGTAAGAATGAATGAGTTGGAGGATTTCATTTGTCTTGTTTTCATTAGAGGGGAATGGTCCCATTGTCTTCTTTCCACTAGTACAACTTAGAATACTCCATCATGTTGGAGTTTGAATATCAGGAATCCCCGAGACCAACTTTTTCGATCCCGGAAGAGCTGCATAGTGGAGATGAGCCAATCTACAGTCCCACAACTCACTTTGATGATTAGTGTCATGGACCATCGCTAGAAGGGGTATTCCAGTGACTCTATAGATTCCTTCAGATCTAGATCCCAATGTATCCCACCAACCAAGTAAGTAATTTTCCCTTGATGAAGGCAACCCTCATCCCTTTTCCCTCCAAAGCTAAAATAGATACCAAATTATTCTTCAACCCTAACACATACATCACATCATGAAGCAAAACATACTCCCTAGAATCCAAATGAAATTTAGCAGACCCAAAGCCTTAAACAGGATGAGTGGAGTTTTCTTCAAGGATAATCTTCAAACTTGACTCACTCTTCACCAAATGAGAGAGAACTTCCTTAGACCCATAGAAATGATGAGAGGCCCCACTATCAACCAACTAACTATCCAAGTATCCATAGGAGAGGAACTATAAAGTGTAGAAATAAGAATATATTCAGATTGATTAGCAACATTACTTTCTTACCTGGTATTTCTTGAATTCTTTTGAGAATAGTGGTCTTCTTCATGATCACTCGAAGCATCTCTTCTTATTCTTTCATCACTTTCATTACGAAAATTAATTCAATCATCTCCTCTTCTTTGATTATTAAACTTTTTATTGTTGCTTCTATTGTTGTAGCATGGAGCATTGTTCTTCTCAGTGCAATATCGAGCATAGTGACCTTTCTTGTGACAATTGTAAAATTCAATGTGAAATGTTTCTCTTTCATTCCTTCTCTTCGAATTTTGAGGAGGAGGATTCCTTGAATTTGATGGACCTCATTTTCCTTTCTTTTTCTTGTTATGAGTGACGAAAGCAACAGGCTCTCCTTCTTCATGCTTTTATATCCTGCTTCTAGAAATCATCCTTGATTCTTCATGAGTGAGCTTTCCAACAATCTCATCAAATGATGGGAAACTGTTTTTGTTGTTTATAGTACTAATGAAGGTTTCCCAAATAGGAGGGAGACCTCTCAGGGTTACAATCACCAATTCCCTATTAGGTATAGTTTCCCCAACTCTTTGCAATTGATTTCATTCAAATTGTTGAGTTCATACATGCCAGCGAGCTTATCATACATATCCTTAGAATTTTTCAAATTTCAAACACATGCAAATAAATGATCTTGTAAACCATCAATAATAATTTTATTTGCTTTAAACTCACCTTCTTGGACTTGTTCTTGGAAGCAAGGGAAGCATTCTCTGGAGGCTTAGGTACTTTTACTTTTATGTATTCCTAGGCATGATTGTCATCAGCTATGATTTCCAACCACATATTCCAAGAAATAAAGTTAGATGAGTCACCCAATTTCTCATTTTCCTTGAAGTAATAAGTAGACATCTTGACTTGATTAGATAGACTACTTCAATTTTTCCAAAGATGATTGCTTCAACTCTTATCTCCTTTGGGCTTGTCCTTCACCTTGGCTCTGATACCATGTTAATTTTTTTACCATTGTTCTATGTTGTTTCAATTACTTTAGCCAAATTCAATTCTTCATTTAACAATCTTTTCAATAGAAATTAATTCTTTCATCAATCAATAATAACTAAATATAGAACAGTAATGCAAAGACAATAGGATATAATCAACAACATTAACAAGAGACATAAATTTGGTTAAAGACCAGGGAAACACCCCACAAGGGGAAAAACCCTTTGTAATTCTTCTTCTATTAGATTGTCATAAAATGTTCAACAAATAATACAATGAGCACATAAAAGACTCTCCAGCAAAATCAACCAAACAATATCCAAAATATGAGCCTAGTAATAATACTCATCAGAGTAACATTCAGGTTTGTGGTCAACTATTCAGATCTGCGGTCAATTTTCATAAGAAAACCTAATTCTCAGCTGCACGAAGCAAGTGTTTATGTGTGTGGTTGGAGCATTCTACACACAAATGAGCTTGTATGTGTGCAACTGCAGTAGAAAAATTCTTGTGTAAACCATGCGACTAGAAACTAAAAACGCTATTCACATGTGCGAGCTTCAGACTTGTACAGAACCAATGTCTGTGAGCCACCTTCAGACCTATGAAAACCAAACCAAAGAAGAGAGAAGAAGACTATGCTTGATGATGATGTACAAATGAGGGTCACTTTACTTGTAATTATAAGCTTTTAAGGGTGTCAAGTTTTCTTTTAGGTCCGACCTGATCAAATGTGACATTGGGGGCTTCACCTCAAAATACAATTTCCCTTGTCCAAATCCAATGCTTGAAAGGTCAAAATTGGTCCTCTCGGAAAGAGGAATCTAGTCCAATGATTGAAATTTGTCACGGCGCTGCCAAATTAAAAGGAACGGGAGTAGATACTTCAACATCCAGGACTAAAATTGCTTGAGAACAAGAAATCTTGGGTGGAAATGATTGTAGTGTCCCCAATCACTTGAGCAAGGAGACATATTTCCTACGAGCCTAACTTGTCTCCTTTGGGCCAGCACAAGGGGAAATTGGTATGGGGGACAAAGGATTTTTTCCCAACTGCACTTTATGATATTATTATTAAATAAAAGGGGCAAAAGTTACTCGAAAAAATAAGAAAATTCACTTGGAATTTATCAACAAAAATAATAAAAAAGGGAGTTTCTAGAAGATTGGAGAAGGTTCGGAAAAAAATTTAAAAAATGGATAGGAGATAATTTTTTATTATTCTGATTTGTGATTTTTTCATGATGATTGATTGGGGCTCAAGTGAATCAAGCCGGAGGGTTTCAACCGAACCTCTCTAACTGGTTTCGATAGACTTAGAGTGCCACCCTAACTGGTTCTTCAACGAATTTCAGTAGACTTTGAGTGCCACCCTAGTTGGCCATTAGGGGAGATCACTTCAGGTCTTCCATTGTGTTTATTGCAGGTGTTGGAGCATAATTTCCGGAGGATAAACCCTTGAATCAAGGGTTGATTTTCTGAGCATCACTATTATTATTCTAGGTCATTTTTTGAGGTCGACTTGGTCGTTAATGAAGTTGAGTTTGTGTTTTAAGAGGAGGCTGAAATTATTTCTCCAAGGGGGCCAAATTGATGAATCTAGTGGGAGGACAAATTACATTAGTAGTGGGCCAAAACTCACTTTCCCTTTGAGGCCAAATTAGTAGATCTGGAGGCTGAAATTATTGTTCCAAAGAGGTCGAATCAATGTTTCAAGAGGGTTGAATAGTGCTGAAGTTGAGGTCGAGTTCCTCTACAATAAGGGATGAAATAACAATGCTAAAGGAGGTCGAGTTTCTTACCCAAGACATGATTCTTGCTGAGGTAGAATTTCTCGTTGGGGGTAAATTTCATTATTGAAGATCACTTGCTGAAAATTTGATTTTATACTATCACATTGAGTTTATTTGTTGTCGGGGAGAACGAGTTTTCTAGTGCCAACGAATTCTTCAAGGTTTCACTGCCAAGAGTGTTTATTAGATTGCATCAAGGGGCCAAATTGTTCCAGAATTCAGAGGAGCAAGTTCATTGTTAAGAGGAGGTCGAATTTACTATTGTTTAGTGGTCCAAATTATTCTTCCAAGCAGATCATAGTTGCTAAGATTTGGAGGGTCGAATTTGTTGTAGCATAAGTCACATATTGTTGGGTTAATAAAGAGTTTCCAAAGAAGGATAATTATTGTAATATTCTAACTAGAGAAATACAGTGAAATATCAAAACATGAACTAGCTACAACAAACAAATAAGCATGCAATCTGAAATCTCCACAAGAACAACAAACTTAGAACATTGTTAAGCGGAAATAATAGAGTTTAGCTATTTTATTGAATATCCAATGAGAATCTGAGTACAAAATATAGTGGAATGAGTGCATATGGTCTTGCTAAAGCAAGCATACAAAACCCAGGTGAGAATTAATAAAACCCCATGAATGGGTTCACTGGTTGTATGCTCTACACACAAAAAAATTTGTGTTGTTGTTGGAGGCAAACTGCTATTTGAGGCCTCAAATATACTCCAAAATTTTTGAAAAAATAGGACAATGCTCTCCAATCCCATACCAACAAAACCTAGAAATATTTTGGGCTAATTCCAACCTCTCGGAATTACCCAAAAATTATGTGTAATCACCCACTACCCAGTTTTGTGTCCCAACGAAAAATCTACAATTGCTCCACCCAAATAACTGGAAAACCATTGATAAAATAATATTGAAATAGTAGAGTGAGATTCCAGTTATTTCTCAACACAAAGACTACTAACAATTGCTTCAGCAAAACAGCCCAGTAAAACCCCTATGCAGGCCCTAGAGAGAAATTTTTGGCCCTCACAAATGAAATCACTTCTAGCTCTGAAACTCCTTCGTTATAGCACCATTTACCACTCTTGTTAGATCTGATGCTCTGTTTATGGCCTAGGGCAACCCTTCCTTCCAAACTTAGTCCAAAATCTTAAAAAACAGGGTTTTATTTCCTATACGCTACTTTGCCCTATGTTAAAAGTGTGTACATGTGGGTCAAAATATACCCAACCTGCGTACATATGTTAAAACACTTAAAAAAAATAAATTTGCTTAATTTCGTGCGGAGTTCACGGTTTTTACCTGTTACTCACCTCCTATTCCCGGTGGCCCAACTATTTCCCAACTGAAAAAACTAACTTGGAGAGGTATAAATAAACCTCCATTTGAAGGCCTTAAGGGAGAAAGGATGAGATATTGATATTATAGTGAGATTATCCCTAATCAAGTCTGAAGAATCCCTGTGCCTCCTGCACTCCCCAAAGCTTCAGGAAACCCTTGTTTCCTTAATTATAGATATCCCTCATCTTGCTTGAGATATCCTTGTCTTGGTGATGGAGGAAGATTGTTGAAGGCCGAGAAAGGACAAATCCAGAGGACGGTTCCGCTTGGAGTTGGAGAAAGACTCAGGTCGTATTTCTCCACCTTATCTATACCTTACTTCAATAAAAAGGAATGTTGTTTTGTCTCTGAATTTGAAATGTGTTTATGCATCAAGGTTATGTCGTAATTCATTTATGAATCTTTGTTGATGTATAATTAGTCATTCATTTATATGATTTGAACTTAACATCATGCATATCCTATATGTTTCTACTGTCTTGTATGTTCCATTCGAATAATTTTCGAGTTTCAAGAATATTGGGAGAAGCTGAGGGTTTTCACCCTACAGGATCTACCCAAACAAAGGACATCGGGTAAGGACACTCCTTCGTGATTTAGTAGAATAAGGATGTTTAATGATTGTTTGAGCATTTCTTGTTGAAGTTTTCCCTCTTCTCTGTTGGGGTTCTCAACCCAAAGCCCTAGGGTGGTTTCACCGTAACATAATTGGCGACTCCATTAGGGAATAATAATCTTGTTACTCCTAGTTTTGGTTGTTTGTTCTCAATCAGGGATCACTTTCTTGTTTTCTTGCTTTTGCAACATTGTTTGGTCCATTAGTGTCCCAGGCATCAAGTCTGATCTTCTTGATCAGACCTTGATTTTTGTTTTTCCTTACAAAGCTTTGTATACGCTTTTCACTTTGTTTACAGTAGTGTATACACACAGGTTTCTGTAAAATAGACTCACATATACGTGAGTTTCCTGTATGAGAAACATGTGTGCATGCTTCTGTGTTTTTACACAGTCACGTATGCAATTTTTTGGATGATTTTTTCAAATCTTTCTGCCTAGTTAGTTTTATAGCCTAGTGATTTCTGTTGTTGTATGGTCATCTGTTGTCTGGAGAATCTATTTTTCCTGCAAGCTTTCTTTTTCAAAATCTCTTTCTCACAAAAAATATTTGGCCTAGGTTTGCTTCTTAAGAAAGTTTGTAGTTTGTATCTTAGTGTTCAAGGCATCGTTTTGAAGTTCTTGATTGTTTTGGTCTTCCAAAACAGGAAATTGTTTTCAATTTCATTTTCAAGCCCCGATTTCAAGTTCTCTTGCTTTGCTTCCCCTTGTTTGGTGGCCTTATTGATTTTCTTGCTTTTTGAGAGTTTCTTTTGAAAGTATTTCTTTCTTGGCCTTTTGGTCAGTTTGTCAAAATCTTTTGTTGCTATTTGGGTCAGTTTGTACAAGTTGTAGTCTTTCTTGGTCAATTTTCGTTCATTTTGAGTTTATAACTTGCAAGATTAACAGAATCCTTATGCTTATTTATTGATCTTTTGAGTTTTAGTGGCACTTTGGTGACTTCAAAAAGTTGTTTTGTTTCCTTAAAAAAAAAAACATTGTTTGTGTTTTTCTTTTTCCAAGTTTTTGATTTACGGTTTCTTTTGTTTTATTGTTTAAAATTGAATTGCAATCTTTTACAAGTTGTTCTTCGTGCTTTGAAGAGATATTTGTTGTCAAATTTTTGTACTCTTTAGTTTTAAGTTGACTCATTGTTTCTATAAAGTATTGCATTTTCTTATTAAGGTTGTTTAGGATCTTGCATCATCATTGCAACCTGCATTAGGGTAGTTTGCATTTTAAGGCATCCTTAGCCTTTTTAGTTTTTGGGTGTGAAAGATAAGGAATTTTTTTTTTGCTTTTGTTGACACCTAATCCTTATGATTGGGTGAATTATTGTAAATAGATAGATAGGAAATATGAACAGTCATCGGGAGACGAACTGAACAGTCTCTCGCTCATGTATATAATGAGGACCTACCTCATGGAATAACACAGTCAATTTATTTTTTCCCTATGGAGTTACTGCCTGGCCTGACATGGTATCAGAGCCAATGCTTTTTAGCCTTTGTGTCCCTTGTAACTCCCTATCTGCTCTCCATATGGCTGAGCAGCTCCTCCATAAAATTAGCTGCTTCTGACATGGTAGCTGCCCCACTGTCCATACTCCCCACACTGTCCATACTGCCCATACTGCTCCACTAGCCAGCGCTGTCCATCCTGTCTGACTGTTCATAAACATTTCAAAAAAAAAAAGGGGGGCGTTGTACTGACATAAGATAAGCATTGTCTTGTAAAGAGGGCGTTATTGCACCTACTTCCTCCATTGCATGAATTGATTCACCGCTCTCCACCAGAACCTATTCTGATTACTCGCTATTCTGGTTTCAAGTCTTGGTTTGTTCAATTTCAAAGTTTCCTCCAGTATTGGCGTGCTACTATATAGAAATGTATTTTGTTTCATGATTCTTTTCATGAAAGTATTTGATTTCAAGTCTTGGTTTCATTTGCACTCATTTACATTCGTTTATATACGATGTTTAACGTAGGCCGCCCGGTTTGCCATGCCCTGGATCAAGGTCTCTGCCCTCTCTTTACGGCCTCACATGTCTCGGTCGTTCACACTGTATATGTTTAATGGCCTTCATTTGCATTTGTTTATATATTAACGCTGCCTGAGATTTAAGGAACCCCCACAAACTCCATTCCACCACGTCCATGACGATATAAATCTCGTTAAAATTTCAGAAACAGTTTTGGGGCTCTGAATGGCGCAGTAGCCACAAACGTGTTCATTTCGGGTGCTCTTCTCCTTGAAAGCCCAAAGTCACATAATTTTGTTCTCGTGGTATCAAAATCGAAAAGATTTTTAACGTTGGCCTGGCTTGAACGCAAGCGTTTTGAGCCGAGATTTTTCACGCTGGCCTGAAATGGTGGCATAGTGGAAGCGTTTTGTCTCTTCATTAAAGCATTTCACAGATTCAGAATTTACGATGAGAGCTAGTTATTTATTCATCTTTATCATTGTATGGGCTGAATATAAGTCGTATGATCCTTTTTTTGTGGTTGTCATATGTTAATTGAATTTTGAAGAAATCGAAGTTGCTCCAACTTTGTAGAGCTCGCAATTGATGCTATTGCTACTCCAACTTTGTAGAGCTCGCGGTGATGTGAATTGACTGTGATATGAACTAAACAACCAAAATCATTTCCCACAAATAGCGTTGCATTGTTTTCTTTGATGCTCTCTGCTCCATATAAACGTCGATGCTTTGAAGAACACTCTCTGCTCCATATAAACGTTGCTGCTCTTGCTTTGAAGAACACTCTCTACTCCATATAAACGCTACTGCCTTGCTTTGAAGAACGCTGGTATTGATTAACTAGATTGCGCCTTTTAAAAAAGGTCTTTTCATCTGATCAATCTGTTGTCTGAATTTTAAATGAAGACATGAATCATTCCTTCATCGCAAAAAAAAATAAAAATAAAAGGCTTTTAATTTAGTCAATCTGTTGGTCAAACTGCAAAAGAAGCCATGACTCATTCCTACATCGCAGTTTTGAATGGATGAAGTTGTATGAAATGATGGCATTAGGGCTTATGTTGTTTGTTGATAACATGAAATATATTGCATGATTGTAGTTGATTCCATTTTTTGGAAAGTCATAGCAAATTATTGTTAGTGTTTTTCTACGAACACTGTAATTATTTTTGGGCTCAGTTCAAATTTTATAATGGAGCAGTTTGTTGAAAAAGTGAAGGGTTTGGAAAAGAAGACAACTCTTCTTGCACATAGAGAGCATAATCTTGCTCAAGATTCTTCCAGAGCAAGAGGTAGAAGAGATTTCAAAGGCAGGGGGGGCAGAGACTCTCAAGGAGAAAAGGCAGACTTGCACTCCATTCATTGCAAAATAAATGGATCACATGATGCCTCTACATGCAAGCTACCATGGGACAAAATTGAGCAGAAAAGAAACCAACAGAAAGGTAAAACTGATGATACAGACAAAGGTAAAGCACCTGAATCCGATCACTATGTTGAGGCACAATGTAACATTGGAGTAAATGAAGGTTTGTTTAATGCTTCACTTGCTTCCTGGAAAAATGATTGGTTGCTTGATTCAGGAGCAACCTGTCACATGACTCATAGAAAAGATTTTTTTGAATATTTCACTGGCAATGTTGATGGAGCAGTATACTTTGCAGATCAGTCAAAAATCAAGCCATCAGGGCCTGGTACAATCAGGCTTAAACTGCCTAGTCTTCCAGACTTTCTTCTGGATCATGTTCTATATCTCCCACAACTCAAGAGAAACTTGTTGTCCTTGGTAGACATCCGCCAGCAAGGTAACTCCATTCATATGTTTGATGGCAAGCTTGAGGTAAGAAAAACATCTAATCACTTACTTGTCATGAGGGGAATAGAAGAAGAAAAGCTTCTCAAACTGCAAGGAACATCTTCTCATGCACAACATTTCTCATACAATTCTCATCATGAAGAAGGTACACTTCCATCAAGTTTATTATGGCATGGTAGATTTGGACATTTGAACTATGACAGTCTCCACTTATTGAAGAAAAATGGAGTTACTGCCTGGCCTGACATGGTATCAAAGGCTCTAGACAACGTTGTCAGAAGCGTGGTGGTGCTCCTATTCCTTGTCTTTTACTTTATGCGATTATGGAGAATTTTGTGGCTTGATTCAGAGTTGCAAATACAGATACAGGGGATAACTTCAATCAAAATCAAACGAAGTGTCTTGTTCATACAATCATTTACAAAGATTCAAGGCAATTTAGACAACGTTGTCAATGATTTGCAAATGGTTAGTTTGATAGACAGGAGGGGGCGACTAAAGATCACATAATTATACGCAGACATTATAACGATTCACATACATTCCAGCAGGAGTCTTCCATTCTTTAATCAATCCGGAACTCAATGCGGAAGAAAGAATCATAGCGGCAACATAACAAATTTCCTTAGAGGATTCGAATTCCAATACAACCGGAACATAGTTTGTTTGTTATTGTGTTAAAGGTTCCACAGCTTCGATTTCATTTGGTTAAAAGTTTCGGTAAAAAAATGGGCGGTCGATGGAAGGGGACTGTGGTATATTGGTACTCAATGCTACACAATGAATACATTAAACAACACTCAATGGAGGTTCCAACGTATGCACACACAATGAATACAATGCTCAACGGAGGTTCCAATGCTTGTGACAGGGCCAGCGTTAAAAAAAAAAACGCATATGACAGACAGGCGTACAACGTTTAGAAATAAAAAGCATATGATAGATAGGTGTACAACGTTTAGAAATAAAAAGCATATGACAGACAGGCGTACAACCCACAGCAACAACAGTGAAGGGAGTTACAAGGAGCATGAACTAAAAGAGGAGTTGGCTCTGATACCATGTCAGGCCAGGTAGTAACTCCATTAGGCAGAAAAACTGATTCATTTATTCCATTAGGTATGTTATTGTTATATTCAAATGGGTGTGACTGTTCAGTTCATCTCCTGATGACTGTTCACATTCCTAATTTAATTATTTACATGAATTCACCCAATCGTGAGGATTAGGTGTCAACATATTCTATTCAACCTTATCATCTCATTCAAGGGTTTCATGATATTCATTAGGCATCTCAAGAATATTTTCCATCTTGGCCAATGCCATATTGACATCAATGACAACCTTGACTAACAATCTCCCCCTTTGTCATTGATGGCAATTTTCTCCCCCTTCCAACATTCTCTCCCACTTTGACATCAATGGCAAATGGGGTGCCCAAGTACTCCCCCTGTTAAGCTGCTTCTTTTTTTCATCAACAATATTTCTTCATAGGTATGTTACTCCCCCTGTCACGATGCTTCTTCTTTCTAGCAACGTGGTTCATGATAGATGTGCTTACATTCCTTTATGTGATGAACCAACTCCCCTTGTCTGCACAACCTCCTCTAGCTCAGGAATGATTAACTTCTTAGCAATCAAGTGGAAGACATCTTCAACGATAGTCTATTGGATAGACAAGAGATCATGTTCTTCAATGGAGTGATCCTGAGAAATGATATATCGAAGAATGATTGTCAATATAGCTCATCAAGGATTTCATAAAGCTCATTCATGTATGGCTTATGCAAGAATGCTTAATCATCATAAGCTCCCCCTAATTGTATGCATGGTCTTCCTTTCAACAGAGTCTCCCTCTCAAATACTTGGAATATCAAGGATGACTTCATCAAGTCAACAACATGTGTTTTTGGCTAGAGTGTTCAAGAGATTTTCAGATTGTATTTGCTTCATTCTCCATACTTGCATAGTTCTAGCTTGAGAAGGTGCCCAAGTCAAGTTACAATCACGTGCCATATGTCCAATGTTATGACACTTGAAGCACTCTATGTTGTTCTTGAATAAGAATTCATGACTTCTTCTTGCAAAATTGCTTCTCGGAGATTGATAGGGACCATTATATTTATCTTTGTGATATGCCCTACAATCTTTGGCCATGTGCCCAAATTTTGTACAAGAATAGCAATACCCAAGAAATATACTTTGGTACCTAGGAGAAGAAGGTTTCCTTGAGGTACTTATGAAGTCTTTTTGCCTTGGGATCCTTTGATGATAACCATTGCTTCTTACATCCTTGACACCATCTACATTTCTTCTTGGAGTAGGATTTATTCCAATGTCAACTTGACGCTTGCCTTTGCTGGAACTGGGAGCATCAACATTTCTTTCAAGCTTCCTCACATCCTTATTGTTTGAAGCATTAGGGTTTGCATCATTCTTGCTTGAGGATTCACTTGCATAGCCAAGACCTGATTTATCGAGGGGAGACCTTTGATGACTTAGGATGTCATCTAGGGTTTGAGAACTTTTCAAGTTCTTATTCAGCAAGTCCACTTCCTTTTTAAGAAAGACAACTTCTTCCTTCATTTTCTTACATTCTTCATCATTCTTTGATAGAATGATCTCCATGTCTTCCTTCATCTTGGTTTCTTCACATGATTTGGCCTTAAGCGAAGTGATTTCTGATTTTAACTTGATGATATCATCATCCTTCTCTTCTAGTTGGCATGTCATGGTGTGTCTCTCCTTTTCTATTTTGTCAACTTGTCCTTCTATGAATGCCAATGCTTCCATTGTCTTCTCAGCTCCCTATGCTTGTTTCCTTGCTTCTTCTAGTTGTGATCTAAGGGAGGAGACCTCTTCCTTGTATTGACCAATCTCTGCTTCAAGTTTGTTCAAGCTCTTGTGCCTTTGTTCAAGGTGGCTTGACAAGGTATCTTCCCGTTTCTTTGCCTTATCCAATTGATTTGTCATGGATATCACTTCTTCATGACGCTTTCTCTTGTTTTGATGGAATTCTTCCTTAATTTAAGGAATATAGACAAAAGAGAAGTGTTTCCTCAAGAATTTTCCCCCTTTATTTATGAGTGCTTATGCAATGGACGCCATTTGTTTTTGTTTTCAATTTCCAAATATGGGTTGGAAGTGGACTGTATAGAACCCTCTCTCCATCCATGTATACCATAAAATCTTGTGGGAATCCCAATTCAATGCCCATTTTTACAAAATCTACCAAGGTATTATGTTGCCTATTCATAAAACCATTTTTGATAGTGATGAGCCTCATCATTGAGTAATTATATGGGCCTTAACTGGCCTTAATTCACCTCCTAGCTTAGTCAAAGGAAGCAAGAGGAAGCAGAGAGAGCCTTGGCCATATTTTGTCCTAGGTGCACCATGAGACATCCTAGGAACGAATGTCCATTAAAATGTATTAATATTTGCTCAGTATGTGAACAAAACCACTCCACAGACAAGTGCCCTTCTTTACCTGGACTCAAAGTTGTATATCAAGGAGCTAAAGGGGTCACTGAGCAACTTTGCTACATCAACCAAAGGAGACCTCCTGGGCCTAGACCATACCAGCAAGGTATGAAAGGTTCATCCCATGCATATTACAACCCCAAACAAACCACATCTATACCTTCTTGGGGACCCCCTACTCATCCTTCCTCGTCTAGACCCCCTCATTGGTCCTATGCATCTTAGTATCAATCCCAGCCAACCTGCTAGTCATTTCAACTTTATGTCCAGCCACATCAGTGGAATACCCCACACCAGGGGTGGAGGCCCCAGTTCAACAATGTTCCAGCCCTATTGCCACCACCAATTACCCAAGCACAACTCTTGCACTCTGCTCCACCTAAGCAACCCAGATGCCTGCCTAGCCAAATCCAAACCCAAATAATAGGCAGGCTCAATAAGCATATAGTCGAGAGACATCATATCCAGCTTATGTTGTAGAAATCCAGGAGATCAACCTAAGATCTGGGAGGATTCTCCCATACAACCAACCTCCCTCTCCACATAGGGAGGTTGAGGAAGAAAGAGATGAAAGCAAACTTAAAGTAAATCCACCCTTTCCTGGGAGATTAACCCAACCACTCCAGCCTACCTAGAAGAAACTAAACTTCTAGGAGAATTGAAAAATCCATGTGTAAAGATTCCCCTTCTCCAGGTAATCAAAGATGTTCCCATTTACAATAAGTTGATTAAGGAGAAGTGCTTCAAGCATCTAGGATGAAGAAAAAGGGATGCCCCTACCATTAATGTCATTAGGCAGTTGTCTGACTTAATGTTGGGGTAGGTAATTTGTCCAAAATATTTGGACACTGGAAGCCCTGTAGTAGATGTGCACGTCAATGGCACCATTGTCCCACACACTCTGATTGATCTTGGGGTTGCTATTAATGTGATGACCAAGGACACCATGCTCAAGCTCAACCTCCAAGGTTCATTGAGGAAGACCACAATAGTTCTGTAACTTGCAGACCGTTCCATAGTCACCCTTGAGGGAATTGTGGAGGATGTGATGGTCTCCATTGACTCTTGGGAGTACCCTGTAGATTTCCTAGTTCTCTAGCCTAAGGCTAAGCTTACTGGTTACCCTCTCATCCTTGGGAGGCCATGGTTGGCCACAACTGATGCTTACAAAAGCTGCAGAGCTGGGAATATGAACATCAAGAATGGGCATATATCCAAATAGTTAGTCTTATACCCTCCTACTCAACCTACCCTAGAGCATTATTTACCTTTATGGTTAGAGGAGGAGAAAGAAGATGAGGTTTATTCTACCTAACTTTATGCTTTGGAAGCAACCATAGGAGGAGGACAACAAGATGAGGATGACTTGCTCCAAATTCCAACTCCTAGTTCATTACCATTAGAAGAGGAAGTAAGGGAAACCCAGAGAAATCATCCAATTGACTTATGCTTGGGCAATTCCAAACCACTCCATGTCAGAACCATAGAATTTGGCCTAGAGAGAACTTTGAAAATTAACCCATCTCCTTCTGCTTTAGAAGAGGAAAAGCTATGCAACATGTTGAGAGAACACCCAGAAGCCTTCGCTTGGAGTTATAAGGAAATGAAGGGAGTACACCCCTCAGTGTGTCCTCACCACATATACATCAAAGAAGGTTGCAAGCTAGTCAGGCAACCACAAAGGAGGATGAATCGAGCTCTTAAAGACATAGTCAAAGAAGAAATGCAAAAACTGCTAGATGCAAGATTCATTTACCCTATCTTAGATAGTGAGTGGGTCTCTCCTTTAGTGTTAGTTCCCAAGAAAAATGTTAAGTGGAGGATTTGTGTTGATTATAGGGAGTTGAAAAAATCCAGAAAGAAGGATCATTTTCCCCTACCCTTCATTGACCAAGTGCTAAATGGCCTGGCAGGGAATAAGTTCTTTTCATTCCTAGATGGATTCAGTGGGTACAACCAAATCCAAATCTGCCCAGAAGACCATGATAAGACCACATTCACTTGTCCTTGGGGTAATTTTCCCTATAGGGTCCTTCCTTTTGGCCTATGCAATGCTCTTTCCACTTTCCAGAGAGCAGTATTGAATATTTTTGTTGAATTAGTACATGATGCAGTAGAAATCTATATGGATGATTTTACACCTTATGGCTGTGATTTCCAAGAAGCCTTGACTAACCTAGGCAAGTATTGTACAAATGCATTGAAATGAACCTGTCTCTTAGTCCAAAAAAATGTGAATTATTAATGACTGAAGGGACTGTACTAGGTCATTCAATATCTCAACAAGGAAGGTGGACCCAAACGAAATAGCAATCATCCAAAGGGTCCGACCTCCACAAAAGCAGAGAGATGTAAGGAGTTTCTTAGGGTTAGCTGGATACTACCGAAGGTTCATAAAGGACTTCAGTAAGTCGACCTCTCCTTTATTTGGATTGTTGGCCAAAGATTTTGAGTTTATATGGTCAAAGAGTTGTCAAGAGGCCTTAGACATTCTAAAGGGTAAGTTAACCACTGCACCAATCCTTAGAAGCCCAAACTGGGCCATCCCTTTTCATATTCATGCTGATGCCTCACACAAAGCCATAGGAGCAACCTTAGGTCAAGAAGAGGAGAAATTGCCCTGTGTTATCTATTTTATCAGTAAGAACCTATCAAAGGCTAAGGTAAACTATATGGTGACCGAAAAGGAATTCCTGGCTGTTGTGCATTCATTGAAAAATTTTAGGCATTACATTATAGGCTATCAAACATTTGTGATATTGATCATGCTGTAATCAAATACTTAATGAATAAACCATATGTGAATGCTAGAATCATAAGATGGTTGCTTTTATTACAGCAGTTTGATCTAACTATTGTTGATAAGCTTGGTAAGGAAAATGTTGTTGTTGACTTTCTATCTAGGATGAATCTGCCTGCTTGTGAAGGAAGAATGGTGGATGACCAGTTATCAGATGAGCATTTATTTGCTATTTCATTTCTCTGCTCATGGCTTGCCGATATAGCAAACTATCTGGTCTCATCATAGTTCCCACCAAACTTGCCCTCCAAAGAAAAGAGCAAGATAGTTAGAAAGAGCGCCCCCTTCACCTGGATTGAGGGCAATCTATTCAAACTTGGCCCCGATCAAATCTTAAGAAGGTGTTTAAGGGAAGAGGAAGTCTTTGACATCCTTCTGACCTGTCATGATGGGCCTTGTGGAGGTCACTTTGTAGCAAAGAGGACAGCATTCAAAGTGTTGCAAGTAGGCTATTATTGGCCTACTCTTCATTAGGATGTGAAAAAGTATATTAGTCAGTGTGATCGGTTCCAGAGGATGGGAAAACCTACTCCAAGAGATGAAATGCCCCTATAACCTCAAGTGACTTTCGAGCCATTTGATAAGTGGGCATGGACTTCATTGGGCCTATTAACCCTCCTTCAAAGCAAAAACAACACATCATTGTGTACAATGATTATTTGACTAAGTGGGCTGAAACCAAGGAAATTAAGGTAGCAACAGAAGAGAAGGTGGCTGAGTTCCTAAGGGAGAATACATTCTACAAATTTGGGTACCCTAGAGAGCTAGTCACAGACCAAGGCAGCCAGTTCACCTCCAGCATGATTAAAGAACTGCTCAGCCGTCACAAAATCAAGCATAGGACCTCCACTCCTTAGCATCCACAAGCTAATGGGCAAGTGGAGGTGACCAACAGGGCATTGGAGAACATCTTAACTAAGGTAGCGAGCAGCAACAAGAAGGATTGGGCAGAGAGACTAGTTGAGGCCACCTGGGCCTATAATACAACACGGAAGACCACCACTGGATTTACACCCTATGAGTTGGTCTATGGGAAAAAGGCTTTGCTGTCCATTGAATTTGAATATAACACATTGAGGATGGCAACACAACTAGATTTGGATCTCTGTCATGCATAGAAAGAAAGATTGTTACATTTGAATGGCTTGGATGAATTTAGAATGTAGGCCCTCCTACATACAAAGATAGTTCAGCTTCAGAGGAAGATCTAGCATGACAAAAATATCAAGGAGAAGCAATTTCAAGAGGGAGACTAGGCATTGTTATATGATTCAAGGTATAAAGACTTCAAGGGCAAGCTAAGGACAAGATGGCTCAGACCTTATGTGGTGGAAAGATGCCATGACAATGGTTCAATGCAAATCAAAACTATTGATGAAGAATCGATTCCATTGCTAGTTAATGGACACCAATTGAAAATGTACAAGAGGCCTTTATCAAAACAAGAGTTCATAGACAATATCAATAAGACAGTGATGATGGTGGAGAAAGTTCCAGCTCCTCCCTCATCAGGACACTGAAAAAGAAAAAAAGAATAAGGATTCAGGTGAAAACCTCCATGAGGCACCTAAGTCCCATCTTTGGGTTGAAAACCTTGTGAGGCGGCCCAAGGATGAGAAAAAAATGAAGAAAAAAGAAGATCCCTGGGTGAAAACATTCCTTGAGGTGCCCAGGGCAGATATCTAGGGTGAAAACCTCTCTAAGGCAGCCTAGGTGTTTTTCAATATATATATATATATATATA
>APFE031627497.1:45297-59947 GCA_000404065.3 Pinus taeda | reverse complement strand
TGCTCCCTCATGTCCTCCTTTCACTGATTTCATCCTCCGACTGCTCTTCCTCTTGAAAGCCAAGTTAGTTTAGTTCTTTGCTTACAGCTTAGTCTAGTTTTGATGCTCTTTACTTCTGCAACTTAGATAATTAGCATTAGGTTAGTGTTGATTTAGAAATTCCGTTTAGGCATAGCTTTTTAACTGGTTAGCTAGGGTGTGGTGTGATTTAGCATCACATGTTGATTTCTTCATTACTGCAATAGAGTAGCTCTCCCTTAGGATAGATTTGCTCTTCTTCCATCAAAATCAAGCTTCTTATGACCCTATAGAAGTCTTTCTTGGAACCCTTGGGGTCTCTTGCTAGATGAGCAATGACAACAGGCAATATCTTCACTTTTACTTGTGCATATAGCACTGTCACCTCCAAGTTTGTACGAACCCCGGGTTGATAAGTAAAGCTGGTAACCCTGGGAGTTGCAACATTATTGTTGCAATACATAGGCTCATCAGATAGAAAGACCCCTAGGCTTTCTGAAGAAGCCAAGATAGACATCTTGCCAGTCGCAAAATGGTTCGGAGAAGAAAGGTTCACTTATATCAGAGTTTTTGGGAGCATTACTGCTCCACATGTCCTCCCATATTATGTTCTAGACAAGCTATTGGCCAGAGAAATAACTTACCAAACAACAGGGGAGGGTGTTTTAACCAAAGCCCTGAGGGAACAAAAGAAAGCCATTTGGCCAACCTTCCCGTTACAATGTGGCACTTTCACACTACATGACTATGGGCACACAACAAAATAAGTAGAGGTTATTATGCCTCTAAAATTGGCCATGGTTCTAGGGAGACAGTATGACCCAAATCAAGTTGCTAAAGACTTTGCCACTATGGTTAAAGTTAAACAATTTACTCATGAACAGGATCTCTTTGATGACCTCTTTCAAGGAGCCAAAACATTTGCATAGGTCCTACATTTGGCATCTTTACAGTTAACCCTGGATGATATTAATGATTTTTCATGTACATAGGAATAAAAGATTGTTAAAGGTCCCATTGGACCTATTACAAATTGAACCAATAAGAGAACCAACTCCTAGCATAAGCCTTGAGAGAAGTTCAAAGGAAATTTTGATGAGGAAACACAAGAGATGTTAACTCACGAGTCAGAACACTCAGAACAATAATCTCAGAACGGAGAAGGAAATCCTAATAAATATTTTGAGAAAGATACATAAGGAAATACAGGGGAAACAGTTGAACAAACCTTGGCCAAGAAGCAGACAAAGGTCGGTTCCACTTCAGCTCAATCAGGGAAGATTCTAGTCATTGACCTAGACAAGGAATGGGAGCAATTCAATAAGAAGCTCCAAATAGCCACAAATCTTGAGGAAACTTCTGAATTGCAGACCCCCAAACAAACTCAACACAAAGCAAATCTAGAAACAAAAGAGAAAGGGGCCACAAACACTCAAGATATTGAAGTTATTCCCGCTTTTCCTACTTCTGCAATTGTCTTGAAAATTGAAGAGATGCCTCCATTAGATATATTCTACAGCGCTACTCATAAGGCTGTAGTTAAAAGACAAAGAAAGAAGAGGAAATTAGACACCATGGTTGTTGTAACTCTAGAGAATGAATCCATGGATGTTGCGTGGAAAGATACTTGTGTCGACCCATTAGAAAATCTTACGAAGTTGTCACAGTTTGCAAGAGATTATGCCGCAATAACCATTGATAAAGTAATGGAAGTCTGACTGCCGCTAAAAGAAAAAGATTTTTTTTTTCTTCTGCTTGAACAACAATTAGAACATGAAAAAAATAATCCACAAGCAGAACAACAGGCAGCTCATTTTCAGAGGAAATTCGAGCAAATGAGGTTACAACACTAGGCCAACTTATCAGAAAAGGACTCATAGATTTGTCAAATGCAAGCCATGGTGGATATATTTAAAGATAACCCTCAAACTGATAAGTTCTTCAAAGAAGCAATCAAGCATAATTCTCTATTAATACATCAAGGAGAAACATTCTGCCAGAAAATCTCACAGATTAATCCTTACTGTGAGACAAGTGATAAATTGGCAAACCAAGTGATTGATATGAGGTTTGAATATGAAGAAACCCATAAAAATATTTATGAATTTATTACCTAGCAGGAGTCTGATGAGGAAAGAAAGGTTGACCTACCAAATATAGAATAATCCCACAAAGACATTCTAATTTACGTATTGGGATACATAGTTAAAACAGGCAGAAAGGGCGACAACGACAACAATAGGTGCATCAAGAAGTATAATTGAAGCTGTTAATGAAAACCTCCATAGTGCCAACCTTGTCAAAGAGTGCATACCAAGGTCTCTCCCAAACATCAAACAACTAGAGCAATAGTGGAAATAGACAGCTCAGACTAAGGAATAAGCAATTAAATAGCTGACGAAACTGCATTGGGAGACATACTGGTAGTATCTAGTAAAACCACATAGCGAGTGGATGACTTTGTGCTGTTTAACTACCTCTGCACAAAATGTGGTGCTAGATTTGTCAGATGCCATATTTGTTGGACAATTAAAATCCACAATCAGCCAGCCGCATCAGCTCAAACCAATTATCAACATTTGGAATCTCAAAGATCAAGTTAGCTAACTAAGATAGTTCAAGTTGAAAGAAGCTTGTCATTAGTTTAAATCCATTTTTATTTTTATTTTTGCTTACTCTGAGGAAGGTTGTTCGAAACCTCCTTAGTTTTTTTGTAATAATCTATTTTGAGGCATGCATTTTAGTATTTAAATCCCTCTCATGCATTTAGAGAAGGGTCTAGAATTTTATCAAACACACTTTTCAAGACATTACACTTCTGTATTTTTGGGATGTTTTGATGAAATTATTGGAACATGATTTATTTTTCTTTGAATATCGAAGCATGCTCTACTGAAATTACACTTCTGTACTCTTAGAGTGTATTTGATTGGATGAAATTGGATCAATATTGCTGAGCCCGTGAGCAAGACCTTTCATATATGGTACTTTTATCGTATGATTGTGTTTTATTTATGCATTAGAAATACTCTTTGTTTTGATTGTTTTATGTATGAAAACCTGAGTTATAGTTCTACATTATTGCACTTTTGTATGATGTTTTAGCTCTGATTTTGTTTTGAATACATGAACAATTACTATATGCGATATAGTTTTCTCAATTGTTTTGTCTAACTATTTATCCAAAACAACTATCAATAAACGATTTCATTTATTTTGGCAGTTGAATGATCTTTATACCAATTTCTTTGAGACATATCTGTAGATCGAAAATCTTAGTTTATTCTCGCGTATATTTATAGTGAGATAATGTTAGATTAAGATATATGCATGTGTTTATTATTTAGATTAGATTATACTTAGTTGAGTCATCCCCCGTTACATCTTATATCACCTCAAAAACATTATCAAGTCAATTCTCTCTAGGAAACTAGTCCCATTATCCCCAGTCGGAGCCACTATACCAAACGGAAAAGGCGATGCTTTTAAGGTCCAGACCAAGTGGTTATCCCCCATGTTGTCGCATCGAATTTTGAGGCTTCAACATTTTGGCGCTAGAAAGAGATCTTGACTATGAATGGAAAGCAAATCTGAATCAGAAATCCATTCTAAGAGAAACACTCCCTCACGATCCCGTCCGACTTCTTGGTCACATTCCAAATCCCCAAATCCTAGACTTGAAGTTGCGAAGAAATATTTACAATCCACTAGTGTTTTTCCAAGGAAATCAGATCAATCTTCTTCCGCAGAAACTCCCGTAGTTCAGTCTTAAATTCGCAAATTGCAAGGGATTTCTCTGTCTCAATAAGAATTTGAATTATCTCAAGCCAATGTTTCTTCACATTCTCCTTCCTCTCAAAGGTTAACCAGATCATAGAGTGAAAAGTTTGGAATTGCTCCATTTGAATTTACCTCACCCTCAAAGGAAAACTAAGAAATTAGACTGTGAAACTCATAATGAGATTCTTTCATCATCACTTGAAACACCCTCATTTATTTCATCATCTTCATCACAAACTCAATCATCCACCTCACCATCCCAGATTGTGATTTACACTGGTACAGGAGCACAATCCTCCTCTTCCCATTCAGCTTTAACCATTGGTACATCTTCTTCTACACAGATACCCATAATGGCTCAAAGACCATGGGAAATTCTAGGATCTGTTTGAATGCCAGGACCATTAAATCCATTACCTGTACATCCAAAAAAATGGTTGCCAAAATTCAACCCTAATGATGGTCTTCTTACCGAAGAACACATAAATAACTTCATGTTGTCCATAAATCTAAATGGAATTGTAGAAGAAGA
Source organism: Pinus taeda (assembly GCA_000404065.3). Classification (NCBI taxonomy): domain Eukaryota; kingdom Viridiplantae; phylum Streptophyta; class Pinopsida; order Pinales; family Pinaceae; genus Pinus; species Pinus taeda. The sequence goes on along the minus strand of APFE031627497.1, from coordinate 55,617 downwards.
CGCAGTTGTACGATTATTTCCTTACACTTTACAAGGATTAGCAGGATCTTGGTATTTTTTATTACCATCTGGTTCCATTAATAGTTGGGATGCATTTCAAGTACAATTCCTAACCAACTTTGGAGATGACCGCTCAACAATTACTCTTTTCAATGATCTCTCCAACTTGAAAACTGAACCTAGAGACCCAATTAAGGACTTCAATTCATGTTTTAATTAGTTATTGAACAAAATCCCAACGACATCTAAACCAAGTACTAAAGTTCAAAATCAATGGTACATTTCTGCTATTCCCTCGAATGCAGCTATTTTTGTCAATAAAGCTGCCAAACCAACTTTGGCAGAAAACATGAAAGAATCCATAACTGTGGAAAAACGCATTTTAGGTTTAGAAAAGAAGAATGCATTAGAAGAAAGAAAATCTAAGAAAGTCACTTTCAGGGATGAATCCAAGAAGAAATCACCTAAAGATCCTTTTGATCTTGAAGGTCTGCTAAAGGTACTTAAAACCATGTCCAATGAAATGGTCGACATTAAAAAGTAGGTCGCTGAGACTTCTTCAAGTAAAGTTTTTAGAACTTACAAAAGAAACCCTTCCTCTGATCCTAAACCTCCAAATACAATATTAGATGCTGAATCAGATGTGGAGGAAGAAGAAGTGTCAACAGCTAAAGAAAAAATCGATGACTAAGAGATAGTTGAATTACAAGGAATGTGGGATTTCGTTCTTCCTTTGTCAGATAATGAAGAATCACAAGAAGCATTACCTGTCACTACTAGAAGCAAGATCACTTTTGATTCACCATAAACAAATCAAAAATAGAAATCATCAACTCTTGATCTCAAAGATAAAGCAACAGATAAGAAATATTCTCCCAAATCCACTCAAACGACTCCTCAATCCAATTCTTCACCTCCAGCCAAAACCTTGCTAGTATCTGACGAGATGGAGTACAACATCATCGAAGACATGAAAAAGACTAGAGCTAATATCACATTCCATGAGCTTAGAAAGCTAAAACATCAACATAAGCTATTGCTCAAAGAATTAAAAGCAGTCACGCCTTCTCCTCTTCTTGCTGTTGTAATTTCTTAGGCTGCTCAAGAAATGGGTAGGCCTCGCAGTTCTTCATCAGAGAAAATGAGTTCAATTGATGTTTCTTTGATAGGTGGTGGATCTAAACCCCATACACCTCTGTTTCTTTTGACTTTTGAAGTCTTCAATAAGAATTTGCACAAATTTTTAGTAGATTCTAGAATCTCATCCAACATTGTACCAAAAACCATTTGTGCATAATTGAATGTCGAACCCCATAAATTTGTTGTTCGCATTATACAGTTAGATCATTCTCAAGTCAAAGTCATAGGAGAAATCAATCAGGTTACCATTAGACTCTCATCAAACCCGAAAGTATGTCAAGTGATTGACGTTCTTGTGGCCTATATCCCTGAATTCTATATTTTGATCCTCAGTAGAGATGGGTTTGAAAATCTTCATGGATATTTCACAACAGACTGGTCCCATATGTGGCTTCCTTATAATGGTAAGCCGAATCAAATAAGGGTCAATCGTGAGAAACATTTAAAGTATATCATCACATAATTGGAAGGAGAAAATGAGCCCATTGCATACAATAGTAATATCATTGGAAATTATTCAGTCAAATCATTTTTAGGAAATTTTAATGCCCATGCATCACCCTTTTTGGAAAATTCTTTTACATCACAAATCGAAAATTATTCTCAAATGGATTCTTCTAAATGTATCAATTTTGTAGATAAACATGTAGTCAATTCTTTATTATGGAAATTATTTTTTGATGGATCTAAATCTAATGATGGAGTTGGAGCAGGTTGCATATTGGTTAGCCCTGAAGGAGAAAAACTATGTTGGCATGGAAACTTGAATTTGATTGCACAAATAACATTGTAGAATATGAAGCATTACTTCAAGGGTTGTATAAAGCCATTGGCCTTGATATTAAATACCTTCAAGTATTTGGAGATTTAGAAATTGTAATCAAATAGGCGAGGAATACTATTCACTCTTTCTGGACATTTGAAACATTATCAATCATTAGTCAAGGACCTCAACCTCACATTTCTTAGCATTTAACATTTCACTAATTTCGAGACTTCAAAATGAAAGTGCCGATCTTTTGGATAACGTTGCATCCAAACTCATACCACTAAGAGATTATAGTCCTGATCGATTTTCTATAGAATCATCTTTTAGGCCTTCTATTCCCGATAACATCACCAATTGGCAAGCTTTCAATAATGATCTGGATATCATAAATTTTCTAACATCTGAAGGCTCTTATGATGACCAGATAATAGATGAAGATCAACACGATAGCCAACTTAAGCAAGAAACAAGTGTAAATTCCATACCTAAATCTGTGGTTAAGTTGGAAGATCTGTATGATCTTAAGGACAGATTCAAGAAACCTACTAACTCAAAGCTTCAAAGTTAAACTTTGAGGTTTGAATTAGTTAATCTTGGAACTGACCTTAAACCTCAAAATATTAATTTGGGTCTTGGTCTTACATCCGATGAAAGATTAGCCTTTATTCATTTGCTGAAAAAATACAAAAATGTTTTTGCTTGGAATTATGAAGATCTTAAAACATATGATACTTCCATCATTCAACATACCATTCCTATGATATCTAACGAAAAGTTTGTACAACAGAAGTTGAGAAAGATTCACCTGAATTTAGAAGATGAAATCAAATCTGAATTGAATAAACTTCTCAAAGCAAAAATAAATTTTCCTGTCAGACATTCAAGGTGGGTTTGTAACCTAGTTCTAGTCAGGAAAAAGAATGGTGATATTCGAATTTGTATAGACTTTTGCAATCTCAACGAAGCTTGTCAGAAGGACAAATTTCCATTACCTCCTATGGAATAGATACTGCAATCAGTTGCAGGCTCATAGTTAATGTCTTTTCTAGATGGATTTTCAGGTTATAATCAGATTCTTGTACATCTAGATGATCGACTAAAGACCACCTTTAGAACCAAATGGGGAACATACGCTTACCAAAAGATGTCATTTGGATTAATCAATGCTGGTGCAACATTTCAGAGAGCCATGGATATAACTTTCAAAGGTTTGGTGAATAAAACCATGATAATTTATTTAGATGACATAACTGTGTATTCAAAAAAGCACAGTAATCATTTAAAGGACTTAAAACGAATCTTTGAATGTAGTCAGAGATATGGAATTTCTTTAAATCCAAATAAATATTTCTTTGCTTTAAGTGAAGGTATGATCCTTGGATTGATTGTATCTAAAGATGGAATTCACATAGATGTTGATAAGATAAGAGAAATTTCTGAAATCTCTTTGCCTCATAACAAAATATCCATACAATCTTTCTGTTGACGGTGTTGGACCCACCAACATGTAAGGGGATCTCCTAGGTAATAAGTCCCAATCATACCTCAAATTGTTTGGTGTAGGAGTCCCAACAGTGGGTCATATGGTAATTCCTTGACCGCGATGTCGAACAGAGGCAAGTAAGATAACTCTATTAGTAGCAAGGGTGAGACTGTTGCAGTGAGTCAATGAAGGTGTATGAGAGGTTCTAACACAGGTGGGCTGAGATGAGGGTGAAGGTGAGTTCCAAGTTGAAATGGATCAGTCCCAACTCGGCTAGGAACACACAAGACATACATAGCTTCCGGCGGAGCAATCCACTCGGATGTGGTAGTCACAACACACAAGGTAAGATAACACATACAACACTCACGAATTAGTCCGAACGAGTGCAACGGTTGTTACAACAAGGTTCATTTGAAAGGTCTGTCTGATGTCCGGTAGAGAAGTCAACACGGACGGGACATCATTAACATCATATACAACACATTTCCATTAATAGATTAAGCATTACAACAAATGAATCAGTTCAGATGTTGAACACAGGTTAAAGCAACATGCATTACAAGTGTTAAAGATCAGTCTTACAACAGATACAATACATGTGTGAAAATGTGTTGGCTCTTATTATATAAAGAAGTGTAAGTTCCAATAATACAATACATTCATGTAAACCTGCTAGCCCCAACCGTGGAACGTTACAACCCCATCCGCCTACTCCTCCAAAGAGATGAACTATCTCCATGTAGTGGAGAAGCCAATGCGCGTTACAATACTGTCCAAGCTGTTTCCAAGATAGTCTTATCAAAAGCTTGGCTGACCAAAAGCCCTTACAATGAGTTATGAGGGACTATTTATAGCAAAGGGAGGGGTGACCCTTGATGTTCCCCTTTGTGACAAATCAACTACCCTCATGAATCTTCACCTACTCTATGACTGTTACATCCAACTATTGACACTTGACTTACACTTGACATGACTCAACATTACAATGCACATGTACTCATGTGAGACAACATGGTTTGAGCAAGCCATGCAAGACATTAATGACACTCGATCCGCCATGATGAGACCAACTCTTTGACATGCTTGTGATGTTGAAGGTGGTGAGCTGATGCCAAGCTTGGTCGTCCATGATGGCGTGCATGCACCTAATGGTGACATCTTGCTGAAGCGAACTCTTGCCTCCATTGCAACCGGTGCATTGGTTAGGCTCCTTCATCCAACTCGTCTGCTAACATGCACATTGTCTTCTTAGATGCGACTAAACTAGAAATGCACTGGTGCATAATGTCCACGCTAATCTTCAAGTGTGTGCTGGTGGTCATGCGCATCAACTTGCCAAAGTACATGTTCAGCTCCAATTAGACATGCTTCTTGTCTTCACCTTGGTGAGTGCGTTGAATGGGTTTGGTTGCATACGTGTGCACAATGACATGCATGCTTCTGAATTCCTTACATGCGATCAACAACACTGCTCATCATGTCTACTCCGTGTCAGCTGTTAGGATGGATCTTTGACTTGTACGGGCACCGTTTCATTTGTGAGTGCATGTTGCACCCACTGTTGTTCTTGTTCTTGTTGCAGCTCATTCATCTGTCTGTGCAGCTTCATGTTCTTCCTGAGTTGCTGCTTCAGCACATGCAACTCCTTATTTGTTCCATTCTCTGTCTTCGCACGATCTTCATGTCATGCCGTCACCTCATAGCCTAAGTCACCAAAGTTGCTCTCATCATCAGTGGATTTGCTTGATCTTGCAACTTCGTTTCGCCTCTGTGTTATCAACGACCTTCCTCTTGCATTCATTGCATTTGCTGCGTTTGCTGCATTCGGTATGCTGCCTTCAGCTGCTATTCATGATGCTGCTCTCTATGATATCTTGATGTTCTTGTCTACAAACGACTTGATGTCTTCGTGAGTAGGCAAGCTCATAGACATTTGATAGACTGCATCTCCAGCTGTGCTCTGAATGGTGTCTTCGACTCTGCCCTCTTGGAAACCATTATACCTGCACTGCTGAGAGGCAGATGAACAACTGCAATACTTGGAGACAAGGAAACACTCATGGAAAGCAATCTGCCAGTCAAAAACCAAAATGAACTTGAGAACTGACCTACAACATACCTATGTGACTGATTAGGAAGGTTGCGCAATTTCGACCGAGAGGTTGAGAGACTGACTGCGAAGACTGCACAAGGCATAGTCTGGATTGCTGGGAGACTGACTGACTGCTGGAACTATGCAATGCACAGTCCAATTTGGCTGCTGACTGTTGGGATTGCGCAATGCACAAGCTCAGTTGGCAATGCGCAATCTCAACTGGAAATGGCTGCAAGCTCAATGACTGCATTGCGCAATTTTCTTGGCCAACAGTCACTGTCCCTCAGGATTGCCCAATGCAGGCCTAGGGAACAACTGCTGGGCATAAATTCACATTTATGGGGAGGAAGGCAAAGCTTTCTCTCTTAGGGTTGTGCAATGTTGTCCTGGTGAGGTTCTTGGTGAGGTAGAGTCCAGGCCAAGGTTGGCCAGACTTGCCGATGGGCAATTGAAAGCGATTGTGAGTGTGAATGCATGTTGATACTGAGTGTAAGCATAAGTGAATGACCATGCATGCAAATGGTGAACAACAAATTTAGAAAATGGAACACCATGCATGTGGGTGAGGCGAGTTGCTGAATCAATGACCGTTCGCGAAAAACAGTTTCGTGCATGCGACAATAGTAAGATGTTGACAGAAACTGAAATGGTGCTAGGAAAATGATCTGAAATGAGGGTTTAACATCTTGTTATACTTACAAGAACCTCCCACTCCAAAGCTTAACAAAAATATGATCTAGATTATGTTGACAATTGCAGAATTAAGTACTTGAAATAGGTGTATGTCTTTGTTTTAACTGTTGAAGTGCTTATTTGTTCATGCCGATATTAAACACATATAACAGTAAATGAAGTAAATAGACAACCACACATAACAACAATATAATCTAGGAGTTCGCCCTAATATCATGGGCTATGTCTCCTTGAGCTCTTGTCAACTTGACTTGTCTCTTTGGGATTATGGTAAAGCTTCTTTTATAAGTTCCACACTTAACTCCAAAGGTTGTTGAACTGAACCAATGGGCTTAGAATACCATCTATATCCCTGGTTGTCCTTACTTTGCAAACAGATCTAAGCTTCCTTGGACTTGATTCCTTCAATCAGTGCTCTGAGATGTCTTGAGCTTCTTGATGGCACTAACTCCCTTAGAATTCTTCAACTGTCTTTGGAACTTCTTCTTCTGTCTTCAGCAACATATATGACACCTACAACAGCCTGATCATTTGATCATTTGCTGCTTCTTGGCCCTTAGAAGTCTTCAGATGCTTCTGCAAATCCCTGTAATGGATTCAGAAGGTTCTTTACAGTTATAATTGACTGTTGGATCACTGAGAATGAGTCTGGTAGCTCCTGTAACTACCTCCATCCTTTGGTGGCTTTGAACTCTAGAATCAATCTTCTTGGATGGAATTCTCCATGAATATGACTTCTTCAGCTTCTATGGATCATTCCATCAGCTTTAGAGGGCTCTATTTAGGCTAGCGAGCCTCTTGTTTCACTCTCTTTGAGTTTCTTTGACTCTCGGGCTCTGCCTCCGTCTCTTTGGACTTCCTCTATTAAAACTACTCTTTGAGTGCTTTTATGTGATATCTCCACCAATATTGGTGACTGCACCTGACTCCAACTAAACTTAGCAAATCCGCTAAACTTTAGTCGCTCTGCCAAGCTAACCATCAGAGGTAACTGTTGCCGTAACCATTGGGTGCATTCATGAAGGATAAGTTCTTATCGCGCATATATCTAACGGTTAGGGATAATCCTCCATAGAGCTTGCGATTGGGTTAACTCTCAACTATCGATCTATCTTGTCCATCCAATGGCTGTCACGTCGTTTGCTGGCCAACTTTCCTGAACGATCTCCACCGTTGATGTGACCCTGCTCAATCCAACGGACATCGTTCAATCTTGCGCAAATTTCATGCACGAACGATATCTAACTGAAGGCGCGCAAGAAAAGCAGTTTTTCTCTGCTACGTGTCAACCGCTGAGTGGAATCACGTGCTCTTGGTAGATTACCACTTCCAGCCTTTCACCTACGTGATATACCATTTACTGCTTGGCCAAATATTGCCCACATGCTTAATTCAGAATTTCAAGAAAAGGCGCTTTATAAAGGTTTTTGCGCTTAACAAAGGTTTTAGCACTTAAGGCCAATATTAACCTTTTAACCTCTTAACCTTTGTTCTTGACTGCGGTTAAGGTTTTGGATCAATTTCTGATCACTCCTCCCCATTGAGAATCTTTTGGACCCCAAAAGACTGATATACTGATCTATACAATAGATGAGAGTAGCACACCCTCTTCTTTCAGCCTCCATACACTTGCCTTGCATGGCTAGTGCCTCTGAACCAAAACTCGAAGGTAGTCAACACTTTCCTTTCTGAATGCGCTTATCCTCCTATTAAGAATGGTTTTCCTTCATAATTTCTGTTAAGAAGTTTACAAAAGGTAGCTGAACATTTCTTCCTTGATCATTGATCCAAGGTGGCTCAAACAAATGTGAGATTACATCTTCTTAACAGAAATTTACATTTGTACCAATTACAATATGTTTTACTGACATATTGTCAAAAACATCACAAACTCTTGCTTCATCAAAGAAACAGGTTTCACATAATGTGAATCATCATCATGTCTTCACATCTTGTATACAAATGATTGACTGAATAACAAGCCGACAAAAAACATGCCTTTACAAACAATTGACCCTTCAAGTCAACCATGTACAAAAAGAACTTAAGGATTCTTTTTCAAAGATGAAATACTTCATCATTATCTCCCTTTTACAATCTTGGAGACAAAATCAACTTTTCCAAGTCAACATGGCATTACATGCATGTTTAAAACAAAGCCATCGACCATCAAGTTTATTACACATACATGTTTAAATACAAGGAAATCATCAACATCCCTGTGTTCATACATACCACTCTCATGCATGTATTCTATCCTTTAGCTTTCTCTTAAGCACACTGTACTTACAAAGTTGAAATGAATATAATTTTGCTGCAATAAAGTGAGTTTACATACTCAACTTTTCCATTCACCTTTTTGGTAAAAAACCTGCAACTTGCATTTCGTTAGCAAAGAAATGCATCAAATCAAAAGACATGCAACCTTTAATTAGATAAGAATTCTACCCATTTCTTACCAATCCATATCAAAGGTGCTTCCTTTGTCTGCACATTGACATCAATATGTGAATCATCCTGTAGCACATCAATTATGGAAACTTCCTTTCCATTCTTGCCATTCTCTCTTTCCACCTTCTTCAAATTTCGTGGAAGCATTGTTGCATTCAGAGTCCAACACTTTTCAACAATATGTCCTTGCTTATGGAAGTAAGTGCAACACATGTGCATCTTGTTAACAACATGATTTGCCTTGTCCAATGGATCTTTGGCTTCTTGCCTTCTTTTCTTCAATAGTTTCCTGTATGTGGCCATTCTCTTCCAACATCTAGAAACACTATGGTTATCCAAACCACAAAAGGAACATGCAATTCTTTTCCAATGCTTATGTGGAAATTTACCATGCTTTACATGATCAAAGGAAATATGATTGAAATAAGATTTATACCTTTCTCTTTCACCTTTGTTACCTTGATGAGGAGGTGAATCGAATGAAGAAGTGGCTCCCTTTGGAACACCATCAATCTCTTCAATTCTTTTAGAGATTTCACAACTCGCTTGTTCAAATGCATGTTTATGAAAACCTTCTTCTTGCAAAGTATGTTTCAAACTATTGCATTCCCCAAGAATACAATCTTTACAAACTTGAGGCAGAGAACCTGAAATTAAACACCTTCTAGGAACTGTTTCACTTGCCTTCGTGGTTTCTTTGGAACTTTCTCCATAAGATTGTCCATAGCCAAGACCCAAATACTTAGGCATTTCCTCAACCATTATTGGCTCAACAATGCCCTGTGCATGTTTGCCCAATCCTTTTCCTTCATAGCCCATTTTTGACATCAACTTGGACACTATGCCTCTTGTATGTTTTTCAAAAGAACCAACATAAACATTCTTAGAGGAAATTGAAGAAAAACTAGAATTCTTTGCCTCTTCTTCAAGCTGATACTTGACTAAGGCTTATTTGGCAATAAGGAGCTATATCTCCATCTTATGCATCCTTTCCAGGTTCATATTTGCAGTATGAAGTTGGCTTTCCACTTCCTACAATTTGTCAGAAAGCAACTGCTTCTCTTCCTTCATGGAATTCAACTGCTCTCGAAGTTTGGTGCTCTTCCTTTCATCTTCATACATTTCTCTCACCATATCCATCATGATGAACTGTAGGAATATACAGGGTAAGTTCCTCAGACATAACACTAAAGGACACCGATCACAAACAGATCACAGATCAATACACCAGTATTTTTGACGTGGTTAAAACCCTCAAAGAGGGAAATAGTCCACGGCCTGAGCCAACTACTTCAGGCAATTTATTAATAAAGAATGAAATTTTACATAAGCTTCTCTCATGCATGGTTAACCTACAAATGATCCTCCATGCTCTTTAAATAGAATCATGGACCAATCGGGTGTTAAGCCACGGGTCAAGTGTCGGTAATACCGAGGAGAGAATGAACTGTCGGATCACTACATATCATGACCGTCGGATTGTAAGTTGCAAAAGTACATAGTAAAGAAACACACTTTACCTAACTCTATACTAGACCAAGTTATACTTAACTCTTTCCTATGTGTCGGAATATCCTAACACCCCCCCTTAAGAACAACCTGGGATAGGATTGAAGGATTTACAAATATGACACAATAGGAGAAGGAAGGAGGCACTAGAGCCTATCCCCCCTTAGTGACAACTTC
>APFE031627497.1:0-38270 GCA_000404065.3 Pinus taeda | reverse complement strand
ATGTAGGAATATACATGGTAAGTTCCTCAGACAGAACACCAAAAGGACACCGCTCACAAACAGATCACAGATCAATACACCAGTATTTTGACGTGGTTAAAACCCTCAGAGAGGGAAACAGTCCACGGCCTGCGCCAACGTGGCTACTACACGCAATTTATTAATAAAAGAATGAAAATTTTACATAAGCTTCTCGAACAATTAACCTACAAATGACCCTCCATGCTCTTTAAATAGAGATCATGGACCAATCGGGTGTTAAGCCACGGATCAAGTGTCGGTAATACCAAGGAGAGAATGAACCGTCGGATCACTACATATCGTGACCGTCGGATTGTAGGTTGCAAAAGTACATAGTAAAGATACACACTTTACCTAACTCTATACTAGACCAAGTTATACTTAACTATTTCCTATGTGTCGGAATATCCTAACATGAACAAGTCTTGCTTCATGTCTTAATCAAAGAATCTTGTGAAGGAGAACTTTCTTGTAGAAGTTGTCATTATAGAAATGAACGAAAGAACTTTGACAAAATTCACAAAAAGCTTATTTAAGCAGCCTTTTACAAACAAACCTTCTTGTGTTTCAAGGATTTCCTTGAGGTCCTTGGGGTAAGGAGAATGCTTTTAGCTCTTCTTCCTTCTTGTCCTCTCCTAGACTTAGCTATCAATAGCTTTCCCTTCACCTTTGCAAACTCAAAAAATTCATTCAGTTTACAAACAATCAAATAGCCAAATCCCTTGTATTGTTTAAACACCTTTCAAGTCAAACAAGCAATCTATTGCTTTGTCAATCAAGCAACTATGCTTTGTCAATCAAGTAGCTATGCTTTGATACCACCTGATATGAAATGAGGGTTTAACATCTTGTTATACATACAAGAACCTCCCACTCCAGAGCTTAACAAAAACATGATCTAGCTAATGTTGACAATTACGGAATTAAGTACTTGAAATAGGTGTATGTATTTGTTTTAACTGTTTAAGTGCTTATTTGTTCATGCTAATATTAAAGACATATAATAGTAAATACAACAAATAAACAACCACACATAACAACAATATAATCTAGGAGTTCACCCTAATATCATGGGCTACGTCTCCTTGAGCTCTTTTCAACTTGACTTGCCTCTTTGGGATTATGGTAAAGCTTGTTTTACAAGTTCCACACTTAACTCCAAAGGTTACTGAACTGAACCAATGGGTCTAGAATACCATCTATATCCCTGGTTGTCCTTACTCTGCAAACATGTCTAAGCTTCCTTGGACTTGATTCCTTCAATCAATGCTCTGAGCCATCTTGAGCTTCTTGATGGCACTAACTCCGTCAGAATTCATCAACTGTCTCTGGAACTTCTTCTTCTATATTTGGCAACATATTAGACACCTACAACAGCTTGATCATTTGATAATTTGCTGTCTAAAACTTCCCTGTAGCTTCTTGGCACTTAGAAGTCTTCATATGCTTCTGCAAATCCCTGCAATGGATTCAGAAGGTTCTTTACAGTCAGAATTGACTGTTGGATCACTGAGAATGAGCTTTGGTAGCTCCTGCAACTGCCTCCAACCTTTGGTGGCTTTGAACTCTAGAATCAATCTTCTTGGATGGAATTCTCCATGAAGATGAATTCTTCAGCTTCTATGGATCATTCCATCACCTTCAGAAGGTTTTGTTTAGTCTAGTGAGCCTCTTATTTCACTCTCTCTGAGTTTCTCTAACTCTCGGGCTTTGCCTCTATCTCTCTGGATTCCCTCTATTAAAACCACTCTTTGAGTGATTTTATGTGATATCTCCACCAATATTGGTGATTGCACTTGAATCCAACTAAACTTATCAAATCTGCTAAATTTTAGCCGCTTTGGTAGGCTGACCGTCAGAGGTAACTATTGCCGTAACCGTTGGGCGTGTTCATGAAGGATAAGTCCTTATCATGCGTATATCTGGCGGTTAGGGATAATCCTCCATAGAGCTTGCGATCGGGTTAACTCTCAACCGTCGATCTATTCCATCCATCCAACAGCTGTCGCGTCGTCCACTAGCCAACTTTCCCGGACTTCTTCGCCATTGATGTGACCCTCCTCAATCCAACGGACATCACTCAATCTTGCGCAGATTTCATGCACGAACGATATCTAACCGAAGGCGCGCGAGAAAAGAAGTTTTGCTCTGCTACGTGTCAACCGCTGAGTGGAATCACGTGCTCTTGGTAGATTACCGCTTCTAGCCTTTCACCCACGCGATATACCGTTTACCACTTGGCCAAATATTGCCCACGTGCTTAATTCATAATTTAAAGAAAAGGCACTTTATAAAGCCTTTTATGCTTAACAAAGTTTTTAGCGCTTAACAAAGGTTTTAGCGCTTAAGGCCAATATTAACCTTTTAACCTCTTAACCTTTGTTCTTGACTGCGGTTAAGGTTTTGGATCAATTTTTCTCAGACAAGCTAATATACATGTAAATGACAACAAGCGTTCAAAGAAATCAAGCAAACAATAATCATACAAGCGAAAACATGAAAAGCGATAGAAATGCAACAAAAGGAATGGGAAGCGGGCTTACCCCAAAGCAGCTGAGCTGAATGTGCTGACTGCTCCTAGATGTGATATGGGATGTCAGACTTGCAAGGTTGATGTGAGGAATGAGCTCTGCAACGTCTGGTTGATGAGTTTTGATAACATCGAGGTTGTGACATGCATGCCACAAATCTAGGGAAAGCGACACTTGGTGGGAGGTTTCTGAAATGACCCTTGCATGTAACCTCCAATTGCTAAACATAGATCCCTGAAACAAGGGATTCCTTTTCATGATGCCTTGGGAGAAGTAGCCCATGCATGCAAGTCAGCTTTGCTCAGTCTCGAAGGGAACCAGTCGATTTAGCTGCACATGCAAGAGATTGCTCGAATGCTGGAGAAAAATGTGCACTTTTGGCGGGGAGCTGGGATGGTTGCCCAGGAGATTTGCGCAATTTCTGGGCAGAGCAACTAACTGCTGCCAAGATTTGCGCAAATTCTAGGATGAGCAGCCCTATTAGGGAAGATTATGCAATTCCTACTGGGAGTGTTGACTGATAGAATTGCGCAATCTTGGAGCCCAGTAGGCTGCCAGATAGGATTGTGTAATTTCTGGAGGGGAGGCTAGTTGCCCTCCAGAAATGCGCAATTTTCTTGGGGATGATGCTCAGCCTGCAGTTGGACCAAGTCCATGTGAACAACTTGTGAGGGGAATGCATCAAGCTGTGATCGACTGGCTTCCTTTGTGCAAGAAAAACACTGAAGCTTGTGAACTTGACGAAGTAAGGCAAGATGTTGTGAAGGTTGGAAGGGAGGATCCAAAATGAAGCTAAGGAAAAATTTTGGAGGGTGGTTGTAGTCGCTACAAAATACCATTCATATGATATTTGACAAAAATCCTGTATAGCGGAAGTTGAGAAAGATTCACCTGAATTTAGAAAATCAAATCAAATCTGAATTGAATAAACTTCTCAAAGCCAAAATAATTTTTCCTGTCATACATTCAAGGTGGGTTTCTAACCTAGTTCCAGTAAGGAAAAAGAATGGTGATATTCTAATTTGTCTAGACTTTCACAATCTCAACAAAGCTTGTCAGAAGGAAAAATTTCCATTACCTCCTATGGAACAAATACTGTAATCAGTTAAAAGCTCATAGTTAATGTCTTTTTTGGATGGATTTTCAGGGTATAATCAGATTCTTGTACATCCAGATGATCGACTAAAGGCCACCTTTAGAACCAAATGGGGAACATACGCTTACCAAAATATGCCATTTGGATTGATCAATTATGGTGCAACATTTTAGAGAGCCATGGATATAAATTTCAAAGGTTTGGTGAGTAAAGCTGTTGTAATTTATTTAGATGACATAACTGTGTATTAAAAAAATCACAGTAATCATTTAAAAGACTTAAAACAAATCTTTGAACATTGTCAGAAATATGGAATTTCTCTAAATCCAGAGAAATCTTTCTATGCTTTAAGTGAAGGTAAGCTCCTTGGATTTATTGTATCTAAAGATGGCATTCACATAGATCCTGATAGGATAAGAGAAATTTCTGAAATCTCTTTGCCTCATAACAAAAAACCCATACAATCTTTCCTAGGTCAGATCAATTTTGTCAAAATATTTGTCCCTGACCTTTCATGAATTGTTTTACCCCTCCAATCTATGATGAAGAAAAATTCTGTTTTTAAATGGGGACATACTGAGCATGAAGCTTTTAATCTTATCAAACAAGTAATTATAAATGCTCCCTCTTTAGCAAATCCAATTTTTTCTAATCATTTTATTTTATATACTTTTGCTTCTGAGACATCATATGCAGCTATATTGACACAGGTTAAAGATGAGAAAGCCGAAGCACCAATTTCTTTCTTTAGCTCCAATTTGCAGGGTGCTAAATTAAATTATTCAGATGTTGAAAAACAAGCTTTTGCTGTTTTCAAATCAATAAAACATTTCAGACCCTTTCTTCTCAAAACTCACACTAAAGTAATAGTTCCATTTTCATCTGTAGGAAATTTACTAATGCAAAGACAATTAGGTGAAAAAAGAGCAAATTAGGTAACAACACTGTAAGGGTACGACGTTGAGATTAGATCAACTAAAATTGTTAGAGGTCAAGATTTTTGTAGAATGTTAGCTGGAGCATCCAACTTACCAGCACCGAACGGTTCAGGTGATGACATACAAATATGTGAGGTAAGCCTCAACGATACTGAATCTAAATATGCTGATATCATCTATTATTTGAAAAATGGATATGCTTCTATACAACTTAGTTACAAAAGAAAAAGGGCTTTGAGGTTAAAAGCTAAGCAATGTGAAATCATCAATGATGTTTTGTTTACGAAGAATTATGATTATGTTTTACTTAGTTGCCTTGAAAAATCTTAGGCAGAAAAGGTTTTGCAAGAACTCCATGATGCACCAGCTGGTGGACATTTTGGAGGAGACACAACAACACATAAAATCTTGCATGCTGGCTATTATTGGCCCTCCTTATTCAAAGATGCACACAAATATGTAATGAAATGCGAAATTTGTCAAACAGTTGTTGGAAGACAAAGGAAACCCACATTACCATTACAGTCGGTCAACATTGAACAACAATTTGAGCAATGGGACTGAACATAATAGGTGAGATCGTTCCTCACTCTTCAAAACAAGATAGATATATCCTTACAACAACTAATTACTTCACTAAGTGGGTGGAAGAAATTCCACTCAAAGTAGCCAATTCTGAAAACATGATTGAATTTATTGATCAATTTATTATTACCAAATTTGGCCTCCCAACTGCCCTCATGTTTGACAATGCATCCTATTTCACAGGCAATGCTATGACAAAAATTGCTCTTAAAATAGGCTTCAAACTTAAATATTTCGCTAACTATTATCCTCAGGGAAATGGTTTAGCTGAATCAACGAAAAAAATATCATAAGGATCATTAAACTAACTATTAATCAAAGTAAAAAAAACTGGCATAAATCTTGAACAGTTTCTCTATGGACAGATCAAATAACACAGAAGGCCTCAATAGGCACTTCTCCTTTTATTTTTTTCTATGGGAAAGAGGTTGTTCTTCCTACAAATGTAGCTATTCCCTCTCTAACCCTAGTTCAATTTATTGAAGAAATTCCTTTCTCTTCTATGCAATTAAGGTAGTCACAAATCCTCAAACTCGAAGAAGAAAGAGATAAAGCCAAGATCATGCATGCACATCATCAATAGTTAGTCAAATATTCATTTTATACAAATTCTGTAAGTCCTAAATCTTTTCAACTCAGAGACCTTGTATTGAAGTGGGATAAAGCACACGAGGAAAAAGGTAAGCATACCAAATTCTAAAGAATTTGGCTTGGCCCATTTCAGATTGCGGAACAAATCGACCCATCAATGTTTCTATTGCAAGATTTATCAGCAAGAGAGATTCTCTGCCTGTTAATGGGCAGATTTTGAAGAAATACTTTTCATAGAAGATAACCTCTTCTATCCCTTGTACACTATTGCCTTTACTTTTCCTAGGAAACTAAAAGTTAAATAGTATTTACTTTTGGCCTTTCAATAAAAAATCTCTTTAAATATTTTGATTTTTTTGCTTGTATAAGTAGAGATTGTTAAGAATATAACTATGACATTTGAAAAATAAGCTAAGTTCTATTTCTCTGAAATTTTCTTGTTTTCCACCAAAATCATTTATCCTTTTTGAAACGCCAACTTTATAAAGAGACCTTTGTTCTATTATCAGTCAAGAAAAGTATCTTTAACAAAGCAAAGACCCTCTACAGAGAAGCACCTTTAACTCTATAATTGTCATCCAGAAACTCTTAAGGAGTCAATGATTCCCCCCATCTAGTAAATTTTTCTCTTTTTAGAGTGTAATTCTAAAATATACTAAAACTTAAAGGATAAGAGGTCTCATTAAGAGCCGACTTACCATGTTCATAGGGAAATAATAAAATGACATTACTAATAGTGCATATCAAAATAGGGTAATGGATTGAGATTATTTTAATGAAAATACAAGGGGTCTCATCACGAGCCAACTTGTTTAGTTGAATTGCAACTAGTGAATGGCATTGTCACTTTTTGGCCACCAAACCAAGACAATGACCTTTAAGTAGAAAAAAGGAAAATTTTTAGAAGAAAAATAATCTGTTTAAAAAAGAAAGAGAAGAGAATAAGTATATGAGTCTGAATTTATCTCTAAAAATTGCACTCTTATCTAGATGGGATACTGAATCATTGATGATTAAAAGGTAACCCTGTCGAGGCTATGAACGCTTGCTGGCAGCAAAGGCTCTACTTGTGGCAAATGAGTGCATCTAAAAACTAATCTTCAAGAGCCCCCTGCTTTATCTTTACACCAAGTAAAGACTGATATAGACAAAGGAATTTTCATTTTGAAGAGGATATCAAGTGGCCGGTAATTAGGTGAGTTTTGTTTTCTTATTTAGAGAAATGCTACTTATCTTAAATTTCATGTAATTCCTATTTTTTAAACTATCTTTATTTTAGAAGTTTTAGAAGTTTCAAAAAACTATCAGAGATAACTGGTTCTTCCAGTGAATCGCCAATTGTTGTACTGTTCAACAACCCCCCATTTATTGATTTAATACTTAATATTCTATTGATAAATGGGGACCCTTTATAAAATCCTCCAAAAAACTTAACACTTAAGCACTTTCTTTTTGAATTATTAGAAATAAATTTCTAAATGAATATAAGGTATCAATCCAAGTCCCTTTGTGACTAGCTATTCTTGCTTTATCGGATGTTGCCAGATCATGTGTGTCAAAGGTTAATTAAGAAATCAGGATTTGCAAATTGCGATAAGAGGAATCACCGTAATAAACTTATGGTATCATTAAACTTTCCATTTAAAACTAAGGCTTAAAGTATTTCTTGCAAAATAAAGTACCTATCACAATTGCATATCTACATTCACAAAAAGCACCAACAAACAAAACCTTTGGAATATGCGAATTGCGATATTGCGACATAACAAGACAAAACTCATTGCATCGTAGCCCTTACTCAGACGCTAATCTTGTGAACTATGAAAAGTTTGCGAAACGCGATATGACCCAGACCCGATGGAAGTATGCGATAAATGTTATAAACTTTGGTTAATTCCAGCGCATAGTAAAAGGTCACTTTATGCAATAAATATTCATTCAAGCAAAATTCGCTTTAAACAATAAAAGGTACACCTCACAAAATTCTAAACAACTCCGAAATAACGCATAATAAAATATGCGATATTGTGATAATCTTTATCGCAATCACATAATCGACATTTCACATTTTAAACTCACCACCTTAAAGTTTTTCCTTACACGTTTGTGATGTGATGGATTAAATGAATAATAAGGCCATAATAAAAGATATTAGTGCGTATTTAATGAGTTTTAATGGCATTTACCTTTAAAACGGCTCGACGTGATTTGATATCTTTCATCTACATTTTTGAATAAGAGCTTCTTCCTTGTCACCTTTCAGAATTAACTGTATCATTGGATTTTCACTGTCATTTTCGCTCTGTGTTTATCCGATAATCTCCATTGCTCCATTTCAAGGAACCTCCGAAGGAAACAACGTTTGAGAAGATAGAAAAGAATGGAAAAGCTACTGCATCTGAGAAATCAGACATGATACCACTTTTCTCCGATACCACCTGCAACAAAGACGGAAGAACCACATCATGGGAAGCTATGTCTAACCTGTTGGAAGAAGAGGAACCCAGGCCACTGGAAATGAAGGCAACATCTAATGTCGAAGAATCATATGACGCTTCCTATTTTGAGGCAGCATGTTCATTTTTACACAGAATAGCCATAAGACCTAAGATATTACCCTACACAGATATGGTAAAATGGGTGATTTATAATGTAAATATCTCAGACAAAACTTTCAGGAATGCAAGACATGAAGTCATGGGGTCTTTCACACTAGATAGTATACGCCAGATGTACAATCTACCAGAGCCTCAAAATCTATATGACAAATATTTCCTTGAGCATTTCGCTAAAGAGAACGAAGACCCATTGGACGTTACATAGACCTGGAGGTCAGGCGGAGGAAAATTCAAACCGGAGAAATCCGGTGTACCCAATTGCATCCCTCTCCGCCCCACATAATTTCATAGCTGCGATGATGTGTAGATTATTTGGTAAAACTGATAGCACCAAATTTTCTGTAGAGTGGCTTCCATTAATTGATGCAGTGGTAAACTCAACAATTATGAACTGGAGTAAGATTTTATCAGACAATTTAGCTATGGCTATTAGGGAATATAGACAAAATAGAAGTGTTTCCTCAAGAATTTTCGCCCTTTCTTTATGAGTGCTTATGTAATGGAAACCATTTGTTTTTTTTCTCAATTTCCAAACATGGGTTGGAAGTGGACTGTATAGAACCCTCTCCCCATCCATGTATACCATAAAATCTTGTGGGAATCCCAATTCAATGCCCATTTTTACAAAATCTGCCAGGGTATTATGCTGCCTATTCATAAAACCATTTTTGATAGAACGACCCCCAGGCTTTTCGAAGAAGCCAAGATAGACATCTTGCTAGTCGCAAGATGGTTCAGAGAAGAAAAATTCACTTACATCAGAGTTTTTGGGAGCATTGCTGCTCCACATTCCCTCCCATATTATGTTCCAGACAAGTTATTGGCTAGAGAAATAGTTTACCAGACAACAGGGGAGGGTGGTTTAACCAAAGCCCCGAGGGAACAAAAGAAAGCCATTTGGCTAGCCTTCCATTTACAATGTGGTGCTTTCACACTACCTGACTATGGGAATGCAACAAAAGAAGTAGAGATTATTCTGCCTATGAAATTGGCCACAGTTCTAGGGAGATAGTATGACCCAAATCAAGTTGCTAAAGACTTTACCACTATGGTTAAAGTCAAATAGTTTACTCATGAAGAGGATCTCTTTGATGACCTCTTTCAAGGAGCCGAAACATTTTCACAAGTCCTACATTTGGCATCATTATAGTTAAGCTCAGATGATATTAATGTTTTTCATGTATATAGGAATAAAAGATTGTTAAAGGTCCCATTGGACCTATTACAAATTGAACAAATAAAAGAACCAATTCCTAACGTAAGCTTGGAGGGAAGTTCAAAGGAAAATTTTGATGAGGAAACGCAAGAGATGTCGACTCACGAGTTAGAACACTTAGAACAACAATCTCAGAATGGAGAAGGAAATCCTAATAAATATTTTGAGAAAGATACAGAAGGAAATAATGGGGAAACAACCGAACAAGCCTTGGCCAAGAAGCAGACAAAGGTCGGTTCCACTTTAGCTTAATCAGGGAAGATTCCAGTCATTGACCTAGACAAGGAATGGGAGAAATTCAATAAGAAGCTCCAAACAGGAACAAATCTTGAGGAAACATTTGAATTGTAGACCCCAAACAGACTCAGGACAAAGCAAATCCAGAGACAACAGAGCAAGGGGCTACAAACACTCAAGATATTGAGGTTATTCCTGCTTTTCCTACTTCAAAAATTGCCTTGAAAATTGAAGAGATACCTCAATTAGATATATTCTACAGTCCTACTCATAAGGTTGTAGTTAAAAGACAAAGAAAGAAGAGGAAATTAGACACCATGGTTGTTGCAACTCTAGAGAACAAATCCAAAGATACTCATGTCAACCCATTAGAAAATCTTACAAAGCTGTCACAGTTTGTAGGAGCTTATGCCATAACGACCATTGATAAAGCAATGGAAGTCCGACTGCTGCTAAAAGAAAAAGAACAGAAAATTCTTCTGCTTGAACAACAACTAGAACAAGAAAAAAATAATTAACAAGCAGAACAACATGTAGCTTAGCTTCAGAGGGAATTCGAGCAAATGAGGTTACAAAAGCAGGCCAGCTTATCAAAAAAGGACTCGCAAATTCGTCAAATGAAAGCCATGGTGGATAGATTTAAAGATAGTCGTCAAACTGACGAGTTCACCAAAGAAGCAATAAAGCAAATTTCCCTATTAATACAACAAGAAGAAATGTTCTGCCAGAAAATCTCATAGATTAATCCTTACTATGAGACAAGTGATAAATTGACAAACCAAGTGATTGATATGAGGTTTGAATATGAAGAAATCCATAAAAATATTTCTGAATTTATTACCTGGCAGGAGTTTGATGAGGGAAGGAAGGCTGACCTACCAAATATAGAAGAATCCCACAAAGACATTCTATTTACGGATTGGGATACATGGTTAAAACAGGCAGAAAGGACGACAATGACATCAACAGGTGCATCAAGCATTATAATTGAAGCCGTTAATGAAAACCTCCATAGTGCCAACCTTGTCAAAGAGTGCATATCAAGGTCTCTCCCAAATATCAAACAATTGGAGCAACAGTGGAAACATATAGCTTAGACTAAGGAAGAAGTAATTAAACAACTGACCAAACTGGATTGGGAGACATACTGGTAGTATCTAGTAAAACCACATAGCCAGTGGATGACTTTGTGGTGTTTGACTACCTTTGCGTTTAACTACCTTTGTCAGATGCCATATTTGCTGGGCAGTTAAAATCCACAATCGGCTAGCCGCCTCAGCTCAAACCAATGATCAACATTTGCAATCTCAAAGATCATGTTAGCCGACTAAGATAATTCAAGTTGAAAGAAGCTCGTCATTAGTTTAATTCTATTTTTAGTTTTATTTTTGCTTACTCTGAGGAAGGTTGTTTGAAACCTCCTCAATTTTTTTTTGTAATAATCATTTTGAGGCATGCATTTTAGTATTTAAACCCCTCTCATGCATTTAGAGTGGGGTCCAAAATTTTATCAAAAACACTTTTCAAGACATTACACGTGTATTTTTGGGAAGGTATTGATGAAATGATTGGAACAAGATTTATTTTTCTTTGAATATCGAAGCATGCTCTACTAAAATTACACTTATGTACTCTTAGAGTGTATTTGATTGGATGAGATTGGATCAATATTGTTGAGCCCATGAGCAAGACCTTTCATATATGGTACTTTTATCATATGATTGTGTTTTATATATGCATTAACAATACTCTTTGTTTTGATTGTTTTATGTATTAAAACCTGAGTTATAGTTCTGCATTATTGCACTTTTGTATGATGTTTTAGCTCTGATTTTGTTTTGAATACATGAACAATTACTATATGCGATATAGTTTTCTCAATTGTTTTGTCTAATTATTTATCCAAAACAATTATCATTAAACGATTTCATTTCTTATGGCAGTTGAATGATATTTATTACCAATTGCTTTGAGACATCTTCGTAGATCACATATCTTAGTTTATTCCCGGGTATATTTATAGTTAGATAATGTTAGATTAAGATATATACATGTGTTTATTATTTAGATTAGATTATACTTAGTTGAATCATCCCTCATTACATCTTATAAACTAGTCCCATTATCCCTAGTCGGAGCCACTATACCAAACGGAAAAGGAACTGCTTTTAAGGTCCGGACCGGGTGGTTATCCCCGATGTTGTCGCAACGAATTTCAAGGCTTCAACAGGTTTAAAGCTTCTAATTTTTTGAGGCTTATTTCCATCATTACATTAATCCCAAAGGGTTATTTCTTTCTCTGGTGCAAGGCATTTTATGGTCTAAAAATCAGATCTATTTGCCAATTTTTTTAAGGCCTCTAAACCCTTGGTCCAACGTTTTTTCCAAGGCCTTTTATCATAAAAATTTTGGCAAGAAATTGATGTGATCTCAAAGGCCTTTAGAAGGATTTCTGTTTATTTTTTGAATCCTTTCAAAGCCTATTTCCCTGAAGACTGAGAGCAAATCTTACAACCTCCAAACTTAATGTTAAAGTCTTATTTCCAAATATTCGAATCCTTTCAAAGCCTCTTTCCTTGAAGGATGAGAGCAAATATTATAGCCTCCAAACTTAATGTTAAAGTCCTATTTCCAAAAAGTTTCCAAGCATACCTATTTGGAAGAAGGTTAAACTCTTGCAGTTAAATGAAATTACCCACACTTAATTGAATTTACATATGTAAGGCTTCAACCCCTGAAATATGATAAAATCTCCCTTAAAAATTAAATCAGATCTGAAACGTAATACTTGGAAGATTATCACACAAATATTTAAAATTTGTTTATATAAAATTCATAACATTTTAAATAATTTTTCTAGCCTTCATTCTTCTTGGACGTGGGTATTGGTTGAATGATCTTGCTAGGCAATGGGCTCTTCATAATGGCTAGTGCAATCATTCATTTGATTATTTATTTGCTATTACCTCTATCAATTGGTAAGCTTGAGTAGTGGTTGATGAAATAATTGCTTGTCTTCTTTTTGATCTCCCAAGGTGTTAAGAGTAGCTTCTCCTTCTTTCTCTCGTGATTACTAACTCCTTTTTCTATTGGATAGGACCACATTGATACAATAGTTAGATTTCTCTGTTAGCAATCTCGCATACCTATGGTTAATTGTAATTATTTCATGTGTTCCTAATTGCCATTTCTTTAAGTAAAGAACACCCTAGACAAGTAATCTAGTTAAAGGTATATGGCATTGTCATGCTTCATTGGCATATCATTGTAAGAAGTATTGTAATATTGTGTTTCATGTCATATTTTATAAGTTATGTTGCAAATGATTTAAAATTTCTTACATTGAAGCATTCCTCAACACATTTTTAGAGGCATTTGATATTATTGCCATTATTTTCAGTGCTTCATTATTTACTATTGGAATCTTGCAGTCTTGGCATCTCATTAGCATATCATTGATGCATGAGCACCCTTAACTTACAAAGTTACATTTCTTTTGTACTTTCCACTCATTTTTATCATATGATATTGATATATTGTGGAATTGCATTGCTTTATCATTCTCGCAAATCATCTCTTGCTCACATAATAGTCTTGCATCTTGCACTAAGATTTCCTTGCAACATTACTTATATTGTGGCTTGAGGTACATTGCATCATTGAATAAGTTCCCTAATTTATTTGAGCATTGGATATAGGCACTAATCTCTTATGGTTTCATCTTTTGTGTCATATTATCCTAACTAAAGTTACCTATCTCACATTGCTCAATTTCATAACTTGCCCTTTAATCTTAATTCAATCTACCTAGATAATTAATTGCCTTGCCTTAGATATCCTAGAACTTGTTATTCCAACAAGTTTTTCCCCCATTATCACCTTTAGGGATTACCCCTCTTGACTTAGCTAGGACAAAGTCTAATCAGAGTGAGTAGGGATCAGGGTGACAACCCCTACTCTGAGTGTTGCGCCTTAGGTGTACACTTTGGGTGACAACAAGGAAGAAATGAAGGAAAATAAGAGAAAAATGAAGAAATTAGAGGCATCAAGAATAAAATGAAATTAGAGCATAAATTGGTATCCTTTTGTTAGGTCATTTTTGGATTTAGTCTCAGAGAGGAAAAGAGCACCAAGAGGAGAAAGAAAGCAAGCAAGCAAAGGAAGGACAATGAAAGCAAGGGAATTACAAGGAAAGAAAAGGAAGTAAGGATTGAGCAAGGAAAGGTTGGATCATGCAACTTCAGCAGGAATACTTGTAGGTAACAGATTGCATGTATGGTTGCCTAGCTAGTTTTGGCATGCATGAAATATGCATGTGTGTATTTTGGTTTCTTTGCTATCAGTGGCATGGATTTTGCTGGGATTTGAAAATGGTTTTAGCCTCGCCTTGCCATTTTTGGATAACAATGGTGAGATGAGATTCGCTCTTGGTTTAGATTTGGATTATCGGAAGGTTTCAGATCTGGGTGAGGCGGTCTCGGGAAAATCCCAAGGGTTAGCGGTGTAGACAGTTTTCTCCAGGAAGCCCTTAACAGGTGGGTGGAGACAAGAAAATTCCTCAAGGGATGGTGAAGGAATTTTGAGGCATCCAAGCTTGGTTTGGTTTTGTAATCTCGGGATCGGTTTAGGTGAAATCACAATATGGTGAGGGTGGAGATGGTTTAACCTCTATATTCCCTTGATTGTTTATGGATTGGTTCATCCCATGATATCCCACATTCATTCTTGGACTATGGCATGGGGGTGATTGGCTGAAAGAAATATTTGGTTCAACCCAATCTATGGTCAAGTGGTACGTTGAAGTCCCTAACTCAGTTGTATTTTTCATATGTTAATAAGAGCTAAGTTCCTCTTGCTTTTGATGAGTAAATGTACTTGTTATTATGTGGCTTTAATGGTTATTCCATCATTGTTATTTATCTATTTATATGTTTGTTATAA
This sequence comes from Pinus taeda, assembly GCA_000404065.3. Classification (NCBI taxonomy): domain Eukaryota; kingdom Viridiplantae; phylum Streptophyta; class Pinopsida; order Pinales; family Pinaceae; genus Pinus; species Pinus taeda. The sequence continues at coordinate 23,496 of APFE031627497.1, read as the reverse complement.
GCATGGTTAATTGACAGTTCTATGTATGGATCTTATCATATTTCCATTAATGAATGTTTGGTTAATGAATGCATGACCTAATTGGTGATATGAGAACTATTGTGAGAACTCATTGATCCTTCTTATTTAACCTTAGATAGGTTTTCAGATCCTTATGTTCATATATGCATTAATGACATGTAGGTTGCATTTTCGTCATGTGTTTAATGGAATGTCAGTCCTAGTTGGGAGGAGTCAGGTCAATTATCGGTTCAAGTTTTGGTTTATAAGCTTTGTTTCTATGTCATTTATCATTTTTGGAAGTTTCACTGATTTTCGGGTAGAGGCCTGAGTCATGACCCTAAAAGAGTGGCTTAGAATTCAGAATCGCCAGCATAGAACTAACTGGAAAAGTCCACAGTAGCTGGAAGACAGGCCTATGGGAGTGAATGGAGGTTTACGGTTGCTTCCATGCCTTGGCAAGGGAGCCGCTGAAGCTCTAGGTTAGAGAAAAAAAGAGTTAGCTTAGAGGTTTGACACTTGGAGGGGTTGGGTAGCTCCTGGAGGTCCTGTAACACCTGAGGGAAGTCAATAAGGTCTTAAGTTCTCGAGTCCATTTCCTTAAGGTCATATAGGAGGTTGAGTCTTATCATAGTGTTCCTCAAATCATGTTTACACCAGTAAAACTGGTAAAAGTGGGTAAATGTGGGAGGAGGCAGTTACAGGGTGGTATTAGAGTGGGTTACACTCTCTTTGGGCAAAGTTTGATGTTTTCATGGTTATGGTTGTCATGCATGGGATCATGGTGTACAGTTGGTATGGTCATGCATGATGTTGTCATATTGATGTGATTATGATTATATATGTATCACGCTAATGTGGACTAATATTACATATGAGATAAGCCTCCCCTGAACATCAATGAGGTATGAATTTGATTTTGATATCTATTTGGTTTATCTGACCTGGCCTACTTGTAGGAAAAAGAGAAGCAAAGATGACGAGAAAAATGATAGACTACAGTTCTCGTGAATCTCCCTACAGATTGGTTAGGAAACAAGGAGGAGAGCATTCTCCTGGTATAACAGATACATTGAGGAGTTTGAGGGCAAAGATCGGAAGTTGCAAAGTGGACAATGACAGGTTGGTTGAGGCTCAAGAAAGACTTGCAATGGCTCAGGAGAAGCAGGTAGAGGTCAATGCAGTGATTCTTTAGAGGTTGTCAAAGTTGTAGAGATAGGGAGAGTTGAGGATCAATTAAGAGCAGGAAGAGAAAACTAATGGAGCCTCTCATAGAAAGTCTCGGTCCAGATACAAGTTGGATATAGGGGATATAGTTAGAGGTGGTAGATCACTAGATACACATGACAGGAGGAATGCCATGTATGGGTATCATTCTAGTTCCTCATCTAGGAGACATCATCACAATTATCATTGTCATCATCCTTATAGGAGGGGTGAGTACTTGCCTAAGGATTTCAAGAAAGTCAAGCCGCCTACATTTGATGGAGAGATGAAGAAGTCAGATGATGTAGAAACATGGTTTCTTGGGATGAAGAAATTCTTAAAATTGTATATCTATTCAAAAAACATGAAAGCCAAGATAGCCACCTTCAGTATCAAAGGGAAAGCAAATATTTGGTGGGAAGATGTGAAGAATGTTAAGGCCATCCGGGAAGTAGAGTTGATTTAGGATGATTTTGAGAGACTCTTTAAGAAGAAGTACTTGTTTGAGAGGTACTATGATGACATGGCTAAGAATTTTTATGAGTTACAGATGGGTTCTATGATAGATGATGAGTATACTAGTAGGTTCCTAGAGTTGTTGAGGTATGTGCCTTATGTTAAGGATGAGAAGGCTAAGATCAAGAGACTCATTAGCGGGCTTCCAACAACATGTAGAGACCATATTGAGTTTGATGAGCCTAGACCATTGGGGGAAGCCATCAGGAAGCTAAAGCATTGTTATGAGGAGTCAAAGGACAAAGCTGAGCCTAAGCGTGACTTGAAGGGAAATGAGAAAATTAAAGGGAAGTTGTCATTGAAGTGGGGAAGTCCTCAGGGTGCAGGTGATGAAGGAAATGTGGTTCCTTACAATAAGTTCACTGCAATTGAGAAGGGACATAGGTTAAAACCTAGAGAGTAGTAGAACACAGGTGATGGTAAGGGATGTTGCAGTGTTGGATGTGGCAAAGATCATCACAAGAAGGGTTGTCCATTGTACCAAGGTGGTAGGCCTCAGATATATAGTGCTCAGGAGGTGAAAACAGTTGGGGATGTTGGTCATAGCATTCCTCGGATTATGTAGTTGTGGAAAACAAGTGGGCAGATAATCAGACATCCATTATTGAGATGGAAGGTAAGCTTTGTGGTCGAGTTGTTTCTATTTTCATTGATCTTGTATCTAATTATAGTTATGTTAATCCTAACTAGGTGGATTAGTGTGGCTTGAGAAAAGAAGTGCATGCAGAGTCTTGGTTGGTGAAGTTGTCTACAAGTACTAAGAAGAGAGTTCATCACTGGTTAAGAGATTGTACATTCGAGCTGAATGGTATGCCTAGAACAACACATTTGAATGTACTACCACTAGGATCATTTAGTATGATTCTGGTTATGGATTGGTTGTACCTTCACAAGACCAAAGTATATTGTTATGACAAGGCTCTTTAGTTCCTGGATGATAATGGGGAAAATATAATTCTACAAGGAAAGAAGAAGCCTACATCAGTGAGGATGGTCACCGCTATGCAGGCTAAGCGTAGTTGCAGGAAAGGATGTGTGATGTTTACAATCCATATCTCTAGTGACAAGGGTAAGGATGTAGAGGATGCCAAAATATTCAAGAAGTACTCTGCATTACAACAATTTTAGGGTGTGTTTCCAGTAGAGATTCTAGAGTTGCCTCGCCACAGGGAAGTGGACTTTTCTATTGAGTTGGTACCAGCAGCAACACCAACATCAATATATATCTCAATATATGCTTGGCTGCTATCCATTGGTCATGTCTACACTCCATATGAAATTTATTGAGAATATTCACTACAAAACAAATATTTGGACGAGTGTTCACAAGATACATCAGAGATCCAACCAATTGTTTATAATTTGTAGGATCCACAGGGCTTGATTATGAAATTCTTAACATCTTCAAATTTGTGACCAAGGGAGTTGTCATTGGTTTGCTATCCATCATACCAAATCTTCGTAGCATCTTAATTACATACTTTCCTTAACCTAGATATACTTCACCAGGTTTTGGCCAAATTTCCAATCCCAAGTAATAGTGCATAAGCCCTAGATCCTTCATATCAAAGTCTACTGCCAATTGTTTCTTGCATTCTTGTATACGAATTTCCAAACCTGTTATGAGAAGGTCATCCACATATAGAATAATGATCACTGGTTCACCCTTCACTACTTTGATATAAATATTTGGATTTGCAAAACTCTTTGAAAAAACCATTCTTTGTAGATATGTATCCATCCTACCATACCAGGCCCTTGGGGCTTGCTTGATGCCATAAAGTGCCTTCTTTAGCCTGCAAACATGAGTTTCTCTATTATGTACTTAAAATCCCAAGGGTTGTTCAATATATACTTCTTCATCAATGGTACCTTTCAGGAAAGTTGTCTTCACATCCATTTGATGGATGTTCCATCCCATAGTTGTTGCCAAGGAGGCCAACAATCTTATAGTTGTGTATCTTGTTGTAGGTGCAAATGGCTCTTCATAATCGATGCCTTATTGTTGAGAGAAACCCCTAGCCACAAACCTTGCTTTTACTTGTCAATGCTTCCATATGCTGCATGCTTAATCTTGTAGATCCATTTGGAAGTCACAATAGATTTGTCATTCGGCCTAGGAATGATTTCCCAAACTCCATTTTTCATTATAGACTAATATTCATCTTTCATGGCATCTTTCCATTATTGATGTTTGAAAAATTCTTCAAAAGATGATGGTTATTCTTCAATCAATTTTTTTATATAGGCTGCATACCCTAAATATATTTTAGGTTTTTTACTCTCCCTGAATGTTCCTTTAGCTGCAACATGTCCTTTTGCTTCTTGAAGAGTTGATGTTAACCAAGTGGGTCTCTTAAGAGTTTTAGGGATTATGACTTGTTGCACAGGTTCGCTGGGACCTTCTTCTTCATGATTAGATATGGTATGTTGTTATTTCCTTGGAAATTCTTCAAATATAGGTAGTTCTTCATCATTATAATCAATCTAGAGATATTTTGACTTCTTGTAGGCAATGTTTTCATCAAAAATCACATCTCTACTTACTTCAAGTCAATGAACTTCCTTGATGTAGATCCTATATGCCTTTGACGAGGTACTGTAGCCAACAAATATTCCCTTCATGTTTGTAGGATCCATTTTGTTCCTTTTATCTTTAGGAATATGAATGTAGATAGGTCATTCAAAGATTATCTACACTAGTTTTTCTTCTGGTAAACTCTTCTTCAGTTGTCATGTTGTCAAGTATCTTATGAGGACTTCAATTTTGAATACAGACCATTATTTTGGATGCTTCACCCCACTTGAATTGAGGTAAGTCTTGATCATGTAACATAGCTCCAATGCATTCTTCAATTGTATGATTCTTCCTTTCTACTACTCCATTTTGTTCTGGATTATATGGAACTATCAACTCCCTTTTAATTCCATCCTCCTTACAGAAAATTATGAGTTCTTTTGATGTATGTTCCCCTCCATTTTTAGATATTAGCACTTTTATCTTCCTTTTTGTAATATTCTCCACTTCTGTTTTGAATTCTTGAAAATTTTCAAATACTTCATCCTTGGACTTAATAAAATAAATCCAAGTTTTTCTTGAGTGGTCGTCAATGAAAGTCACATAGTATAGATGACCTCTAAGAGATTTTGTAGCCATAGGCCCACAAACATTAGAGTGAATGAGATCCAAGATTTCCTTAGACCTTGAATCACTGCTTCCAAAGGGTTTCTTTACATTGTTACCTAGTGCACATCCCTTACAAATTCCTTCATGCTCTTCCTTCAATTCAGGGATGCCATTTACCATAGAGTTTAAGGATGGAACGATTTTGTAATGGAGGTTTCCAAACCTTCTATTCCAAAGTTCACATGGATTGATTTCAAGGTGAACCGAGGTTTGAGAGAGAGGTGTAAGTAGTCTATAAAGCCTTGCCTCATGAATCCCAATGATTTTTGCATTGTTGATTCTAGAACCCGTACCACATACCATAAATTTTTCGTCTACAAAAGCGATTCAATCCCCTATATATTCTAAACAAGAAATAGAAAGTAAATTTTTCTTCAAACTTGGGACATATAGTATGTTTCGTCCATCTTCTAGCTACGAAGTGATTGATCCAATTCCTTTGATTGCATAGTTCTTCTTGTCTCCAATCTTGAATAAATGAGAAGATATTCCTTTTGATAGGGTCTTTAGTTGTCCATGTTCACTTGTCATATGTATAGAGGCTCCACTATAATTAACCATATGTTATCATCTTCAAAAGTACCTGTAATGATGAGAATAATTCTTTGTTCTTTGTAGATGTGGTCTTGGTCATGTAATTCTTGATAGATAATAAGAGATCCCAAAATGCTTTGATGCCTTACTTGAGATGTGCTGTCATCATAGAGAACTTATTCAATGAAAACTTCTTCAAGGATGTAGTGATCTTCATCATGCCCTTTGTCAACCTTAGCTCTTATGCCATGTTGAGAAATCAATAGGACTACAATTGAAGTGATTTTTCTTAAACTTGATAACTCCTTGTGATATTATTTTACGTTTCTTTCTTATTAGTTTCTTCTCTTATTATTATGTTGTTATTATCATCAACGAAATACCAAAACATGAAGATCAATAACACACAAAGACACAATATGTAGGATGCTAGCCAGGGCCAAAACCTCTCCTAGAGAGGAAAAGCCCAAAAAAATATCTTCTCTTCTTATAGATTCTTCAAATGATGACTTCCAAGACATCTAGACCAAGACCAAAACCCTTCCAAGACCAAGTCAAACCTTCTAGAGGATGTGCTTCTTATTACTAAGTCAAACCAAGTCAAATATCTTCCAATTGTAGAACCTCAACCCCCCAACTTCATATTTCAGCCCTCACTACAGGTCTGCAATTTTCAGCCCCCTGCAACAGTCACAATTTTCACATGTGTGGGAGAATTAGGGCTTCTAAGGCTTCCTACTTCCTTCACTTAAGTTGCTTCCTCTTCTAAGACTTGTAGGTGACCAAATTGACTTTTATTCTACCAGTGTTGACCCTTTCCTTGCAACTTGAAAAACTTCAGCCTTGATGTTGCAAAATCCCTAGCCTTCCTTCGCACGTGTGAGAGAGAGTGTGTAAAAATGAGAAAATTCAACTTCCTTCTTCCTTCTAGTTCTTCGCTTGCCTTTTTCCTTCTTGTTCTTGCCTCCTTAATCAGTGAGTGAGTGATTCTCCAAATGAGGCCGAATGGTCTTCTATATATAGCCTTTTTGACAGAATAATGGATCATTTGTCAAATATTAAATAATGGAGTTAACTTAGTGCTAGCTCAAAACAAAACTCATTTTTTTTACCAAAACAATGGATTACATCAAAAATTGTCACAAGTCTTGGAGCTCGAAAATAGAGTAGATTTTTACAATAAAAAATCTGAATTCTATTGACGTCTTAGGCCTCTCTACTTATACATCTGAAGTCTCCAATGACTTCCTTAAAATTAGGGAGGCTCGGCTCCCAAACTCGAGATAAACTAGTGCTTTGTCTTGCACTTGCTCCGCTGCCTTCTAGTCCTCATGATTTGGCCGTTTGCACTCTGAACTGATGGAGGAATATTCAAATGGAGAGGTAGCAAATGAGGAGGATTTACCTCCTATAATCCCTCTCCCTTGTCCCGTTTGAGTTTTGACCTTGGTCTTTGCCAAAATTCCTTGATTTTATCCTTTAATCCTGAATTAAATGCACATTAGACCACAAAGCAAAATATCCAACTCTAACTCATCTCATAAACATAATATAATCAAAATCATGTAATAAGATATGATAATAGTTGGTTTGACTAAGCTAGGAGGTGAATTAAGGCCCATATAATTACCCAATGATGAGGCTCATTAAGCAGGAAAACCAACAATTAAAGACAAAACAACTAATCATGGAGGTGGACCTTCTGAAAGCCAAAAGAGAAGAGACCAAGGCGAAGGCCTTACTTGATGAAGCATATGGAAACTATGGTGATACTGATGAGCTGGAAGAACAAGTGTCAAGAAAAAGGCCAAGAACCAAAGGCCTAAAGAGAGCATTGGAACTAGAGAAATAGAAAGAAACTGAACTAGCCAATGAGCTTACCTTAAATGAGAAATTTGCCATAATGATCAATGAAAAAAAGGAGCATTGGCTTGAGAGGGTTAACAACCATCATGAAAATCTCCTATACAAGGCTAAAATAGACAATGTCATACAAAGGAGGATGGCAAAGTATTATTTCCGAAGAAGCCAAATAGAAAGGTCAAAACTCAAGGAATTAAAGTCAAAGCCTGAAACCCTAAATGTGAAAGAGGAGAAAGGGAAACTGGATATCTTTGTTGACGCCTCTTTCCATACTTAACATACTTCATCAATAGCTCATAAACCAATTTTGACAAGATTCTGGGCACTTTTTTGGAATTTCTGGGTTTTTTGTGCAACTTGGACAATTTTTGGCACAGTTGAACTGTCCTATGCACAGCGTCCTAGGCGCTGCGCATATTCTAGAGGTCTCCAAATGAAAAACCAAGACCACCATTGGATTCATAAGGTAATTAACATACAATTTAGACTATTGGCACATTAAAATTGGACAATTTTCTAGGGAGAAATGGCCAAAAACACCTCAAAAATCACCTTTCTGCCCTCTTTTTCAGCTAGGCGCTGCGCACAGAAGCAATCTTCGGAGATTGACTTTTTGGAGGGTCAAAACTTGTCATTTTTTGGAACCAAGTGCATTTATGAAAATTAGACAGGACATGCTTTCTAATTAGCTATCTTGAGCTCAATTTGGACATCGGAACCCCTTCAAAAATCAACTTGAAGATGGCGCTGTGCATAGACTAAAGGCGCTGTGTGTAGGACAAATTGCCTGATTTTTTCACTGTTTCTCGCTAGTTTTGATTTTGATCCTCGGGAATCAATTTTTACTGATATAATTGATATGGTAAATGTAATTATGGTATTTTACTATTACCTAGGGGTAAATACATTAGGTTAATAGTCTTCATCAAGTCAAATGAATTAGTTTCAATGTAATTAGGGGTGAGTCACTTTGACCACCCTACACTCTAGCTATCAGTTCATATTTTGGTGGAACTGCTCTTCCTCTCATCGATTCAACTCCTAAGGATGAGAGAAGATCGTTTTGATGTATATATCTTCCCTTTCTTCACACTTTTCAAAGGTTGGACTCAGTTGGATGTTGTATTAGTGATTAGAGACACTGTTGTATCAGATTTTGGCCAGTATTAATAGATGAGTTGTAGCTATTTCTTTGGGATACATGTGGTATGGATGTTTAGCATTGTTTCTTCTTTGTTATCATTTGCATGAATGTTTTGTAAGTTCATAAACCATTTCATGTCTGTTATATGGTAATTTTCAAGTTGATAGGCAGAATACATGTTTGCTCATGTTGTGTTTGGGGAAAGTTATCATAATTTGTCCATTTCTCTTCAGTTTAGGAATAATAAATCTCATATTCTCTTCCTAAGTCCTCATCAGTCTTAAACTATCTCATCAAATCACCTTTTAAGTGCTAATCCTCATGCCTACCTTGCCCCTTTGAATGTCTGCAATCATATCTGATTTGCCCTGACCTAGCCTCTTTGACCTAATACCCTCTTCCATCAATAACCCCACCAAATCAAATCAAAACAACCTCTCCACTTTCAACCTAGCCTAAAATGCTAATCCATCCAACCCTCTTAGCTGTGATTCTTTGGAGAGGGCCCTCTTCGGCTTGGTAGGGCTAGCTACCAAGTCAAAAGATTGGTATGTGGTTACCTCAACTGGACTCTTCCTCAACCTCGGAGATCTGGAGGAGTGATAACATACGGGCGCCATTGCCGGGGAACAAAAGATTCATTTTCCCTGGGTGTATGACAAGTTTTCATTGGAATTTGGTCCTCTGGATGATAGGACTAAGTTTTAAAAAGGCCGATTCCATAATTGCAGTTTCAAGATTGTAGAGCTGGTTTCGGGGAGACAAACAAGATCAAAATCCAGATCCTAATCCAGCTTATTCAATCAAAGATTTTCAGAGCTTGTTCAAAAGGCGAAGAACTTTACAAATCACAAGTTCAATCAAACCTCATTCCATTGGTAAGCTCTTGAGCGTTACTTGTTTATATTTTTCTATTGAAGAAATTCCTTTGTTGTGAAGTTTGAAGCTCTCTTTGTTCCGCTCAAATCTGAAGTCTTTTACCTTATATAGTCTTTGACCCCGTTAAGATTCTAGCTCCGAAAGGATATACCAGGTCAAACCCTAGCTCGAACCCTCCTTCTTTGGTTGATGATCCTGAAAGATTATTAAGAAAACCTAAAATTCCTTTCCCCGAGACTGAAAGCAAAATATTAGAAAGAACTACCTCTCTACCAAATTAGATACTAAGTGTTGAGGATATTCCTTTTGATATCAAATTCGAGTTATCCCTATTCCATTTGAAGTCTGAGCCTTGTCTTACAGAGATAGTGTTTGATCGCATAAAGTTTGATTCATACTTACGGGCCTCAAAATCTTTGTTTAATCAACCTTCTGCTACATCTCAGTTTTCAAAACTTGAGCACGAGGTTTGGTCTAATTTTGATAAACTTCAAAGCTTAGCTGATCAATTACAAATTACTATAGAAAAGGTCTATATCTAGTATCAGCTTGAAATCTTATCTTCTGCCATACCCTCTACAACACCTTCGAAAACATTCGTATTCATACCTCCATCTTCATCCCAGCCAACACAACCCATTGTAGTCCCCATACACCCTCCCCCAATAGTCATGGTGAGATTTGCTCCCTTATAATTACCTGGTCAGTTGGCAGCTTTGCCTCAGAGCTATGGTCAAAGAGTTCCTCTTTTTGATGGCAGCCCGGGAATCACAACACATCAACATATTAACAAGATGGTCGATTTCATTGATTTAGAAGAGGTTGATGATGATGATGCCAAAATGAGACTAATGGCTCAAAGTTTTTATGGAGATGTGAAAAAATGGTTCCGTGGTTTTGTAGCTCACTCCATTGATACTCCTCAGAGGCTAAATGAGTTGTTATTAGTGTTATAGACATTTTTGGGCACTGCAACCCCAATCATAAATGTCCATAAACTGAGGGCTCCTAAGTCCCTAAAAAGTGTTGCTTCACTGCCTAAAGGAACAAGGTCAGCTGATTACATCATCTCCCAGAAGTTCTCCACTGAAAACTGCTCATAAATGGTCAAAACTGGACCATACTGAAAACCCAGTGCAGAGGGGCGATGCATTCACCTTCCCAATGTACAGGGTGCGATGCATACTGTTTTTCTCCTCTATAGGGTGCGATGGTCAGGAATGGACAAATGCAGGGACCAAAATGCGAGGTGGAAGATCATGGAATCTTCCAGAAGCTTCCCCTCTGACACTTGCCACTCCATTTTCGACCAGGGATGAGTAAGAGATCTTCATTCTCCAAGTGGAAGCAGGAACTATCAGAGAAATGACACTAATCAAGATCCCAAAAGATGACTCACCTCTCTGTAATCATCTATATATGGATCCCTCATCACAGAGATCCAGAGGCTGGAATTTTGTAATCTATAGAGAAGTGATGTTGGTATTCTGGTGTACATTCACAGTGTTGGGTGATTTTGCTTTGCTTGAGGTGAAAGAAGGGCTTCTTAGCTGGAGGATGATGTCGGGTCAGAGCTGCTCATGGTTGTAATCCTCTTGCTACTTTTTATGTGAATAAAGCTATTCTTTTTTCCTTCCATATTATGGTGTACTTGTTTATATATGCTTGTATATGGTTAATGTACATATGATCCTACATTATTTATGAATTTAGATCCTTGTTTCTTGCATAGTAGTATGTTGTTATGATTCTACAGGTCCTTTTGAAGCTGAGCAGACAAAGAGTGAGCAGCAAAACTCTATCAAGAAGGAGAGGGAATCGAGCGCAAGACTCAGGTTGGCCCTCTTGGTTCTCTTCTCATTTATTTTCATAGAAGGATTCAATAGTAGACTTTGATTGTTTGTTTATAAGATAGCCACCCATCTTAGTGGGAATAGCAGCATCCGTTTGGACACTATTCCCATATAACAAAATGGCGACTCCGCTGGGGAGCGACTAGATTACTTGTTAGGCTATCTATCCTTGTTTATTTTACAAACATACAGATAGAGCCTGAAGTCAAGCCAGCTAACCTTCGAACTGCATTTGTCATACAAATGTAAAGTAGATCAATGCTGCTTCAGTCAATCTCCGGGTTTTGTTTATAAATTAAACAATAGATCTGCAAGCAATCTAATTGCCCTAAGTAGTGGCTTTAGTAACCTCTTAAATCACCCCTGTGTTTTTACATACATTGTTCTGTACTTATTCAGCTTAAACCCCTAAACTAAACTGCAAACTGTGAGTGAAGTCTCGTTCAAAGTCTCGCACTATAACCATCACACCCTGCCTTCAAGGCAGCCTATATGCATCACACTTACCGAATGGAGTAATTGTGTTGCATACTGAGTTCACTGTGTAACAGGTGCGATGGTCAGGGAGGACTGATATTATCCTTCGACTGTAGATTTTTCTCACTCTTTTCAGTCTTATTCAAGAGTTTTGTTGTCTGTAATCAGTGTGCTTCTGTGAATACCCCTTCTCTAGCATTATTCCACCTCCCTAGTGCAAAGAACTATAAACGTTTTTATGTATTGTGCGTCGTTTTAGTTCTCTTTTGCAAAAAATAACATAGTCAAACTGTCGTCACTAGATCTGAAAGTGTCGTAGCTGCCGTTTTCAGTTTTAGAAAGCAATCCCATTGTTTTAGATAGTTGATTATACAGTTATTATTGCATAAGACTTGATTTACTAGTTTTAAAGTGTCAAAAAGCAATTTCCATTTCAAAATCGCAAAGTGTCTCTCTTGTTTTCACTTCGTTTTGAAAAAGAATTTTGTTGAGTACAGTTGCTTTAAAAGTAATTCAATTTTGCACATAGTTTTCCTAGTGTCATTTACACATTAAGAGAGCTAAAAACCAATACATGCATGTGCATTTGCATCTTGAATGCTTGGCTTGATTTAGGACTGTGCATATTAGCATGTGCTCTATGCTCTGTGAAGAAAAGATGCTTGACTTTCTTCCCCTTAGTAGCTAGGATTTCATTGCTGAAAGAAGATAAAACGTTTGTTTATCATCTTAGACTGCATTTAGGAATTATACATACATCACATGGTGAACCTGAAAGACAAACTGCTAAGCAAGATCAACTTAAAATAAATCTCAATGAATCTAACAATGCTTTGGAACTTAACGCAACATCTAGAGGTCTAGGCTTGAGATGTATTCCGATGTCGTAAAGCCTAGTAACTGTTGCTTTCAGTGCTATTTGGGTGATTCCTCCACTCTAAGATGATAAGTGCCAGTACGGACTTGTGCTCCCACGTATTGTTGCGTATATATTGGGAGACCACTATAGGCTACATCATTTATCCTTAGGAAGCCATGTCTGCTGCCCTATCAATCGTAATGCACCAAACACAGCATTCGAGAAGACTAACTGCCGTACCGTAAAAAGTATTCTGCAGTTTTACGATTGGCTTGGTAATCCTCTCTACCTAGATCTCCAGAGAAATCCATTTTTCTCCTTTTCAGACTCCTTAAAGGAAAAGGTCCTCTCAGTGCTTGTCACTTCAACCTCAATAAAAATTGAAGGCGACTAGAGTCAAATTTTGTTTTCTCTTGACTCTTTAAAATTCAAAAAACAAGTTGTGTCAAAGCATCTAAAATTCATTTAATTCGAAAAATATTTTTCGCTTTTATTTTGAGTTGATCAAGTAATCCGCAATCATGGAAGAAAGTCAATCAAAACCCCACCGTTCGCGGAGACTTACGATTCAACCATCGTTGACTCTCGAAGCAAAGCCATTCCGAACGAAGCAAACTCATTTAGCCAGATCAAAGTCCCCTAGGTTAGTTGTAGCAAGCACTCCAACATCCTCAGAGACTCTAGTTACTCCGAAAATTTCTGGAATCCCTGCCTCTACGGAAGAAATTCCGCAACAACAACAGGACATTACAACCGATCCTAGTGTGACAGTCAACACTTCTATTCCTAAACCGGTTCCATCCACAGCCGATTAGGAAGGTGTTACTCCCCAACCATCTACTGCTGCAGAACTTACATCTTCTTCGGCACCAGAAATATTTTACGGACTTGATGGTTTGCCTCTTCCTCTTGGATTGATTGCCATAGAAGAGATTGTGGAAGATCCTCCGTCTAGCACTCCAATGCAGCTTAGAGCTGGGATCGCCCTATATCCTTCTTCATCAGAGAATATTCACCCACCCTCGGAAGTTCCTGAAGAATAGTTGATGAATATTTTGGATAGATTTAATATGTCTAAATAATCGTCAAAATCAAGGACTGTGTCACTCGACACAGCAACAGCAGAAGCCCCTTCTGCTATTCTGACAATGTTCACTGGCATGCCATCTGTCCCAACTAGTTTTCAATCATTAGATGGAGTCCATCCTGGTACTATTTCGACAGTATGGACTGTTCCCTTTTGTTCGTCCGTAATTATATCTGGAATCTCTTACGTTGAGTCTCGACAAATTGATCCATCACAAGGTCAATTTGGGCAAACTAGTCCCCAAAGGCAAATTATTCCTTTGAGCACTAGATTACCATCATATGGAGGGCCATATACCCTTTCATTGTCTTCCCCAGAAGGACAACCATGTGTGAGTTCGCAACAAATTTTGGGTTATGCTGGAATCACAACTAGTGGTTGGGTACCAGTCCTGTCTCAACGACCAAGAGTTGTATGCTCCATACAACAAAGTTCACCTATGACAAACATTCCCACGATGTCGGATATTGTGGCTGTATCGCAAGTACAATCGTCACCAATTGCATGCCAGCCTCAAGTTTCGCAAGTTGGAATACAACAATCTCTTGTACCTCCAACACAACCCCAATCACCCACTAGTGGGATCGCACAGGTTCAAATGGGAAACCCTAACCCCCAGCTTGGTCAAACAGTCAGTGCTGGACAATAGAACATGGCTTCACAACCATGGCTGGTGCAATACCAACAACCACAATTCCAGCAAGCTTACTAAGGATATGAGAAACAAGTATTTGCGAGTAATGGGCAGCAATATCAACCATATCATAATGGTTATGCCCATCAACCTTACCAAAGTTACCAACATCAAATGCATTATGCTGGTATGCAAAGACTGACTGCTCAAACAATTCCGCCTCATCCTGGGTATGCTCAACCAAGCCTAAATCAACAGTTTCCCTTCGTGGCAACTCTAGAGTTACCAGATCTAAGTCGACTAACGAACGATCCAATTGCCTATGCCCCTTGGTGGCCGGCGATCCTGCATAAACTTCCATCGGATATTCCTAAATTCAGTGGAAATCTGGGGGAAGACCAATCGAATCATGTGATGACCTTTCATCTATGGTGTTCGTCAAACACTCTCAATGATGATTCAATTCAACTTCGCCTCTTTCAACGCACGTTAACTGGTCCGGCAGCAAAGTGGTATATCGAACTGCCTAGAGCTTCATCTGATAACTTCAGTACCCTAGCCACAACCTTTTTAACCCATTTTCAGCTACCTATCAGGTACGAAATAAGAACTGAGCTACTTACCAATTTCAAACAAATGACAACCACTCACATATCTGATCATATTCATGAGTGGCGGCGTTGTCGCAGAATGGTAAAAACATATGTTCCTGATCAGCTATTGGCTGAATGGTTTATTAAGTCACTGTTACCCGCTATTACAGAAAATGTGGCAAAGGGTGGATTCGTCACTGAAGAGCAAGTCATTGCTCATGCACAATATCTAGACTTGATCTACACTCAGTTTGGCATGCTCTACGACAAAATTCCTGACGCTCCTAGACTAGAATTCTCCGTCCCTTCGCCTCCTAAATCAAACAAAGACTCTCATGTCGGCGATGGTGTGATAGGCACAACAGGCACTAAAACCACAAAGGCCACAACCAAAAAGGCCTGCAGGGTTTTGAGTCATGATGCAAATGAAGAACTTCTAGCCTCGAAAGTAAATGTTGTGTCAACAGACAAAGGCAAAGAAACCAAGCAACTAGGAGGAAAGAAGAAAAAACAAGGGAAGAAGAAAAACCAGGGAGACTCATCTCCTGGAAAACCTTCTTCAAACCCTTTTGGGAATACGAAACCCAAAACTCCATGTCATATATGTGACGAGGATCACTGGACACGGGACTGTCCATTTAAAGAAGAACTTAGAAAATCATTCAAAAGTTCAAAAACCTCGGCTATATTGACTGATCCGTTTCTGAACCCAGGAACAAATATGGTTGCTAACGAAAAGGCTTCCTTGTCCCAAGTGCTAATGTTGTCAATCTCGAAGCAACTAAATGACACTCTTATAATGACAAGGAGTAAAGATTATGGGAATCCACAGATGTTGAACAACAAGGACAATGACCAACCTAGTAGTTCAACAATGACTTCAACAGAAGTCGTGCCACCCATCATTCCTGAATTAACAATAAAACCGCCAAAGGGAGTAATACACAAATCGACATTTAATCCTCATGCCTGAGCAAAACAAAACTATAATATAGTGGAGGATTTAGCCCAATCGCCATCCTCGATGTCGACTCTTGAAGTGTTGTAAAATTTCCCCTCCCAAAAGCAGGCTTTATTGTTAGCAATAGGTGGGATTGACCCAACGGATTCCAATCTTGTATCTTTTAATCATAAAGGATATGACCCTTAGTTACCAGCTCAACTAGCTTTCCTCATTCATGTGAAAGACCTCAACAAAATTGCTCATAGAACAATTATTGATGAGGGAGCATCCACATGTATCATTTCGATGAGTTACTGGAAAACTCTGGGGTCTCCATCTTTGTCGCAATCGTCAACAACATTAAAAGCATTTGATGGACGAACGTACACCCCGTATAAGATACTAAATAACTTGCAAGTCGAAGTAGGTGGCAAGACAGTAGAAATCGATGTTGAAGTCATCGATGGAAATCTTGATTACAACATCATATTGGGAAGACCTTGGATATATGCCATGGTAGCTATTTTGTCGACCTACTTTAGGAAAATTGCATTTCCTTCCCAAGGAGGAATAACAATCATCGACCAACAAACTTTTCTCCCCAACAGTTCGCAAGCTACGGGAAACATTCCAATGATCCACGGAAGCCCTACCATGCTTCATAATATGGGAGTAGGCCTACTAAAAGACCCTACGTTAATGGGAACCTTTACCCTACCACTTCCTACCAATTTGGCAGAAGTGGCTAATGTAGGAACCTGCACTATGATATCTTCCATTCAAAAGATGTCAGAAAATGATGTCAAAATGGATCATTCACAGGTTTTGTCTCTAACCCTGTTGGAAATATTATAGCAATCAATGTTCTCAGCATGGGAGGCATACTAGCATCAACGCTTGTTAAGCGTTTGGATAGATAGGTCTAAGGAATATGGCACCCCTTTAGATCCTTGGTTGCAAGTACACCTTACAGACAAAGGAATCATTCAATTGATGATGTTCGATGGGGCACCATGGGAAGATCACCACCATCGTTCCCATCTTCCGACTTGTAAAGAAGATAATTCCAACGACCTGCAACATCCTTCAGTATTTGACTTTCTGACAAATACTGTAAACACGGTGGATTCCGAAAGAAACCCATCCAATATCGAAGAGACTATTGCCATAAAAATCTTGACCAAAATAGATGTTGTAGAGAACATTCGTGCTGGCAAATCTTGTTCTTCTTTTGAACTGGAAATATATAGCACTCTCTTTCCCGAGTTTAGAGATGTCTTTGCTTGGTCATATGATGAAATGCCAGGTATCGACTCGAGCATAGTTGAACACGAGATTAAGATGTATCCAGATGTCAAACAGGTATGATGATGGCTAAGGCAAGCACACCCGAAGAAAGTCGTTGACATCAAGGTGGAAGTCGAAAAACTCCTCCATGTTGGTTTCATTTACCCTGTTCCTCTAACTGATTTGGTATCGAATATTGTTCCTGTGATGAAAAAACAAGGAACGAGTAGAGTGTGCGTTGATTACAGGGATGTAAATCAAACTTGTCCAAAAGACAACTACCCTACACCCTTTATCGACCAAATTATTGATGAATACGCTAGATGCAAAATCTTTTCATTCATGGATGGATTTTGCAGGTATAATCAAATAAATATCCGCCCACAGGACCAGTCAAAGACTGCATTCATTTGTCCGTGGGGCACATTCGCATATCGCAAGCTACCCTTTGGTTTGAAGAATGCAGGGGCAACTTTTCAGAGAGCAATGAACTATGCTTTCCACGACATCAAAAACATCATTCAACCTTATCTCAATGATCTCCCAGCTCATTCGCGAAAGCGGACCAATCATCCGTGCCATTTGGGAGCAATATTTCTACGTTGCCGACACTACAAGATAAGATTCAATCCGCACAAATGTGTGTTTTGTGTCAGTTCTGGTCATTTACTTGGCTTCGTTGTCTCAAAAGATGGGATTCGTCTCCACCCTTGCAAGGTTCAGGAAATCATCGATTCGCCTCCACCTTCAAGCCTGCTTCAAATTCAGAAACTCCAAGGGAAAGCAAATTTCTTCAGGAGGTTCATTTCAAATTGCAATGAACTAGCTAAAGGTTATACCCGTCTGTTGAAAAAGGACATACCCTTCGTTTGGGACTAGGTTGCACAAGCCTCCTTTGACGCTTTAAAGAAATCTCTAATACAAGCGTCATTAATGTATGCTCCTGATTATCAAAAGGACTTCAACCTATATCTGGCTACAACAGATACAACCATAGCAATGGTTTTAGTTCATGAAGACAATGGAATTGAACATCCTATATATTATTTAAGCTGAAACTCAAATGATACGGAAATGAAATACTCCTACGTTGAAAATCTAGCCCTCGCAGCTGTTCAAGCAATACAGAGATTTCGACACTACGTCCTCTTTAGAAAAACTACCATTTTGTCAGATTGCAACCCCATGACTTATATATTTTCGTGACAGTTGCTGGGGGGAAAGTATTCAAAATGGATAGCAATTCTCCAAGAGTTTGATTTGGAATTTAAAAGATACAAATCAAAGAAAGCCCTGGTATTTGTGGAGTTACTATGCAATCTGCCATCGTCGTCCAACGATGCAAAATCCGAAGAAGCAATCGTGGATGAAAATTTGTTTATGATATCTTCAAGCGATTTGTGGTACGGAGATATAATAATTTATCTCCAAACACAAACATCCAGGTCTAATACCTCACGCTCCGAACAATGATGTATTCGATACCAAGCAAAAGACCACGTGATCCTCGGTGATACTCTTTACCGTCGTGGTATCGATACAGTTCTGCGGAGGTGCCTCACCCTTGAGGAGGCCGAAAAAGTCCTGAATGACTGCCATTCAGGGGCATGTGGGGGGCATCAATCTATTTACACTACAGTGCAAAACATTTTGCGAGCAGGATACTTTTGGCCAACAATGTTCAAAGATTGCATAACTGCAGTTAGAAGTTTTCATGCTTGCCAAATTTTCGATAGCAAAACTAGAAGGCCACCCACACCGCTGTAGCCAGTAGTAACTCTTGGGCCATTCGCTAAATGGGGCATAGATTTCATCACAAGTAACCCCACCTCAATCGGGGGGCATGGGTACATAATAGTCGCGGTGGACTATTTTACCAAATAGGCCGAGGTGATGGCTACATTAAACAACAACGGCAAAATGGGTGCCCTTTTCTTTTTCAATCACGTAGTCTCCATATTCGGCGTTCCACAGGCCATAGTCACAGATCATGGATCGCATTTTTGCAATCACATGATGGTTGATTTGGCTGCCAAACTAGGACTATCCCACGACAGCTCTACTCCGTACTATCCACAAGCTAATGGACAAGTTGAAGCAATCAAAAAAGTCCTAAAGCGCATGCTGCAAAGGATGATCGGAGTCACAAAATGGGATTGGCACCTAATCCTACACTCGGCATTGTGGGCATACTAGACATCAGTAAGAAATAGAACCGGATTCACAACTTTTCAACTGGTGCATGGTCTTGAAGCAATCTTACCGGTCCAATGTGAAATCTCATCCCTCAAACTCGTAGTCGACCTTCTCCCCAGAACCTCAGAAGAAGAGGCTTGTTTCTTGGAATCAATCCATTTGGATGAAACCTGTCATGATGGAGCTTCGGCTAACGAGGCCCATAAGAAACGAGTCAAAGTACAGTTCGACAAGAACGTCAAACCTCGCGTCTTCTCAGAGGGTGACCTTGTTTTACTTTATGACCAGGAATCCGATAAATTGGGAGTAGGGAAATTCAAATCATTATAGATGGGTCCCTATATTCTTAAACGAGTATTAGCAAAAGGAGCCTACGAGTTGATGGACTATGACGGGATTCCACTAGCGCAACCTCGCAACGAGTTGTACCTCAAACGCTACTATGCTTGATCTCGCATAGTAGTCCTCGTGCTTTTGTTACATTTTTGTTTTTTCCAAGAGCATTCTATTTGTTTAAGTAATCCAATTTTTAGATTCATTGCAGATGTCGAATCTACTGGAATCATTCGTTGGATATGCCGATGGAGCAAGTCGTAGCTCGCGGAATTTGTCTTCCACGACATGGGCCGTTTTCAATCCCAGCGGTGAGTTAGTAAGTTTCAGAGGAGTATGTATTGGTTGGTCTATGAACAATATCACTAAGTACAATGCATTAATAGAACTCCTTTCTAATGCCATCAGACATGGTATATGCCGACTTGTCGTCAGGTTAGATTCATAGCTCGTCATTCTACAACTCACCAGCATCTATGCTGTATGAAATCCAGCTATCTATCGCATGTTCCTAAGGGTCAAAATTTTGGAAAGGCAGTTTGATTTCATCCAATATCAACATATTTCCAGAAGTTTAAACACATTAACAGACTCATTGGAAAATTATGTGTTAGATAGACATTTGCGACATTTATAAAAAGAAGCATCACATCAATATATGCAGCAGGATCATGTAACTGAACCAAAATAAAGCTCCGAAAATAAAAAATATATTCCATAGTTGTTTATAGTCTGTACATAATGTTCTGTAACCAAGACAAAATTGGTGAAATGACCCAAAATTCAAAAAATTCTAGGGGGCACCCTAATGGTGCTGGTGATAACAAGTCACCGACTGTGCAATCATGTGTAAGAGCCTAGTCCATTGACTCGGCACTCCAGTGGTATTTTGCTACAACTGCAAAGGCAGATCATCAGTCCTCATGTCCAAGATGCCAAGGGTAAGACCCTCAACCTAGTCCTGTAGTGCCGAAAGAGTATCGGCCATATCAAGGTCGCGAAGGATAGTCCTCCCAACTACTTCTCCTGCTGGAGCGACCGCTGGGTCTCTACAGCGCATTGCTGGTCGAACTAGGCCAACATCTGCATGAGCACATGAGTTTTAATTAGTCTTGATCATAAGAATTTAAGAACATTATAAACAACAATGAACAGAGATATGGTCAGAAGAAAATTACCCATGACACCCCACTGCTCTCTAGTTGGCAACACCAAATCATATCACCTTGGAAGTCCATACCAGCATATGGGAACCTGGCATAGACCATCTCCTGGAGGTCAAACCACTAAAAGAAGGTCTGAGAAAACGAAATCTGGGGCTGGCTAGCATGCCGAGACATGAGATCAACGCATCTCTGCATCTGAGGTTCTGTCGGTGGAGGTAGGCCAAGTCATATATATACTGTGGCTGCATCAATGGGATTCGCTCCAAGGCGAAAGCAGTCAAAATAGAACCATAACCAAAGTTCTTATATCTGCCACTCTTCACCTTGGTCAACTGTTCCTTCATCACAGAAAGTACTGCATCATACCAATTGAACACCTTTGGTTCAAGGCATTCCAAAGCATACTGCATATAAGATCTGTTAGCTATATGGAGAGCAGAACTACCAGCTAGTCTAGCAAAAGTAAACAAGATGGTCCGCAAGGGCCGGTCGGTGACATCTCGAATGTTGACCTTGCCATCTGCACTCAGCTGAGATCCCTCTTTGCAATTCTGGAAAATGTACTCCCTTACAGACTCACCCCCAAGGGCAAAACCTGATAAAGAGAGAGGGGCACCGTGCCTCGACAAGCCGGTCAGAAAATAGATGTCCACCACTGCCAAGGGGATTGATTTGCCCCTAATCTGGAATACCTAGTTGATAGGATCCCAAGCATTGATGAAATACTGCAACAAACTAATTTGTTGCCTCATGCTCGAGATATGGAAAAACTTCAGCAAGCCACAGTTCCGTAATGCAGCTAGTGTGCCCGGATCATGTAAAGCAACAACGTCCTCTTCTTCATGCTCACGTTCTTGCCATGTGACAACCATTTTCGTCCGATAAATCTTTGAAAAGCAAACAAGGGAAGAGTCAGGATCTTCATTTGGTGAAAACAGGCAAAAATTTCATGTGGAAAGCATGCAAAAAATTTCCTCCCTCTATCCATCGCACCCCAGCAAGTGTTCTAGGAGTGATTCATACTGACTATTTAGTGGAGACATCAGTATGCATCACACCTTTCAACTAAGGAAGGGTGCGATGATCCTAGGTCGAGTTCTTCAAACCCCAGGGGCTCATCAAAACAGGGAAATGAGCTAAAAATCCAAAATGAAAGGCATGTAATGAAATAACACAGGTTTAGCTCCTACCTAGTCTAAACGGCGTCGAGAATCATCCACAGAATCTCCCGGAATCCACTGGTCCACTGGTGAAAATCAAGGGGAAAAGCACCTCTAGAGCTCCAACGAACCAAATTCAAATGAAATGGTAAAATGAGAGGTAAAAAGTCACTTTTAATTTACTATGCACATAATTCAAGTAAAATATTAGTGTTTTGACTCATTTATCATACATATGTTTTCATTTCTAATCGGTTTGATGAAGCAGATGAACAAGTAGTACTATCTTTGAAAGAACAAAATGTTAAGGGTAAATAAAAAATCAATGACCATCATGGCAAGCAATGTTGTCACAGAATTCAAGCTCGTCAAAAAATAAACTCTCCACGAGCAGTTTTAGCGCATAGTTCATGCTCGTCATGGAAAATTTTAGGGGCTAATGTTCGCCCAATGGGCTAATTTTCGATGATTTTTCCACAAAAAGATTCGCCAATTTCCAATTTTTATAAAAAGTGATTCGCCCAAATTTTAGAATATAAAATTATTTTACCTTTAAAATCGCCAACATTATATAAGGACTATATATAAAATCATTATAAATTTGAATAATTTTACAAATATATCAATAAACATTTTATAGTTTGCATATTAGGGATTAATGAGATTCGCCATTATTTCTAAACTTCAAGAAAAATTTCCATCCTTAAAATTTTCCTTGATGCTCGTTAAAAAATGAACATAAGTCATGAGCAAGTGTTTCTCCCCGCGTTTAAGCTCATTAAAAAATGAACAGGTAAATAACCATTGTGAATGCCTTATCGCCAGCTTTCGAGCCTTGGTCGTGTTCTCGCCATCACCTCCACTCCGTTTTTGTTGATCATTCACCCCCATATGATTGTTTACCCCTTCGAGGAACATCTGCAAAGAGTGATTCTGCTAGCCATCCTTGTAACACTGCCATGATTGGAAAATTCCAAAACTTACCTGGAATCAGCTGCTTCCCGAAACTATCACTCGTTCCTCAAATACGAGTCTTCTTTAAGCTCTTTTCACCTGACTCATAAAATATGAAAAGATTGCCGAGCGATTGGCCTCTCCGGCTCGTTAAAAGGCATTAGAAGTGCTATTCCTCCTCTAGATTTTAATCTTTTTGGACCTGAGAGATTATTACACAAAAAGATCGAGCGCTTGTCTTGTTCAGCTCGTTAAAACTATCGAAAATTCATCCCTTTCGTATTATTTTATGCTTTTTTGGACTTAAGGGATTATGCAACGAAAAAGAATCTTCGGAGTCTTCTTTTCGTTTCTTTCAGACTCTCTAAAATTGAAATAAACTGAGTTATCTTTGTCGTTAAACTCGTTAAAAACTAAATAGCGACAAACTCATCCAACAGGACGAGAACGAGTTTCACTGTCGCTAGGCTCACTAAAATATAGCGACAGGTTCGCCAGAAGGGCGGATTATAGAACAAGCATATGTTATCCTCCTCAAGCTTGACAAAAATAAAGAGGTACTGGTCAGCAATGACTGGGGAAAATTGGGAAGAAAACAAGAAGAAACTTTTTTGGTAGCAAGTCG